>JAQQSU010006580.1:0-13470 GCA_028627135.1 Pseudochirops cupreus | reverse complement strand
CTCGTAGCCGAGCTGACTTTAGTGGGAAGTATCTTTGTGTACGTTTTGGAGTTCCAGGATTGGTTTAGAGTCCTATTTTATGGGTATTTTGGGGTGGCTATGTGAGAGCTGCGATATGTTGCTGCTTCTACACCGCCATCTTGCTTCTACGCCGCCATCTTCTGGAAGCTCTTAAGGATGAAATTCTGAAGATGGGAACACATGATCCCAATGAGTAGAAGAATGGAGAGCTGTCTAAAGAGAATTATGTGGATGTACAAGGAGCTCACTAACCAAGTTAGATTTCAAAATGATGTACAAGAAAAGTAGAAAAAAGGGCAAGTGAAAAAGGGTGAATATGAAGTAATAGTATGGTTCTGTAACAATGGCACCAGGAGTGAAAAAGCTAGGAATAAATTGAGACAGGAGATGAAGGTTAACAAAAACAGACCACAAATTTCTAAACTACATTGGAGAAAAAAAGTACATCAAATTACCAATAAGATCTGTTAATCTAGATCTATTAGAATAGAAAATAGTAAGAAGGTAGAAGTTTTAAACCCTAATTTTGCTTCTATTTTCTCTACCAAGAGAATGGGCTTTGGTATAATGAATAGAAAGTTGGCTCAGAGACAGAAAGATCTGATTTTGAGTCCTCCCTCTGACACATATTCTCTGTGTGACCCTGGTTAAGCCACTTAGTCTTTTAGTGTTCTCAGCAATTAAGATAGTAAGTTACAGGGAATGTGCTGTTGTGTATTGGTAGAGGGAATTTCTTCATCTGGAATTTCCCTGTTATCAATAAAATCAGAGGGTCTCTCTTTATTCCTATATGTACCAAAAAGGAAAAAATCTTTATATTGGAAAGTAGAAAATGACAATTGTTAACAGAGACTTGAAACCCAAGATAATTAGGAGAAAGCAAGGGACTTGCCCTCAATGTGTTCGAGTTAACAGGCCTAAATTAATGACATTCTGGGGTTCCTATTACAACCAGAAGGTGTGATAGATGAACTATGTCACTGAAGTTTTAAAAATTTAAGGGATTCTTGTTAAAGGATGGGTTAGAGTAGATGGCTTCTGGGCTCCCACTCAAATCTGAGATTCTATGATTAAAGGAAAGGATGAAATTCAGGAGTTATATATGTAAAGCCTTAGATTTGGGTTAAAATAAATTGACTGTATTAGTATAGGGCAAAGAAGCTATATAGTTAGACAACTTATATGGAAAAAAAGAATAAGAAGTTTAAGTGGGGGCAAGTTCACCAGTGCATCAAAAATATATTGAAATGGGAGACAAAAAATTCAAATCTTAAGTTGCATTAAAAGGTATATAAGATCCTGAAAAATGAAAGTGATCATCCTCTTGTACTCTGCTTCTATCAGACCCATCTCAAAGATAGTTTTCAGTTCTACTACACTTTTACTAGGTCTTTGCTGCACTAAAATGTGAACTCAGTTGAGCTATGAGGGTTGTGATAACATTGGAAGCCATATTCTAATTGAAGAAACTGGCAATATTTGACCTGGAGAAGAGATGTAAGAGCAGTGAGAGAGACATTATGGCAGTCTTTAAGCAAAGGTTGAAATGTAAGAAAAAAAATGTTTATCATCAGAGCTATTCTAAAGTGGAATGGGCTGCCTTAAGAAGAAGAAAAGGTCCCTCTCACCAGAGGTCTTTGTTAGATCCTTGTTGATCGGCGATATTGTTGAGGATATTCTCTTTCAGACTACTCTGTACAGGACTCACCCTCACATAATCTATGTTCCAGTTAACCTCACCTTCTTAAAGGTCACCCTTCATGATAGTTAATCTCTCATATCCATACTTTTGAATTACCTATTGCTCATACTTACTCTCCTTCCTCTTCTCTGCCTATTGAAATTTCTATTTCTTTTTTTAAAATTTATTTATTTACTTTTAGTTTACAACATTCAGTTCTACAATCTCTTGAGTTCCAAATCCCCCTTTCCCCCTGCCATGGTGGCATGCAATCAAAGATAAGCTCTAAAAATAACATCACATTAAATAGTCAAGTTGTAAAGAAGGATTATAACCAATGGAATGAACAATGAGAAAAAAAAGGACAAAACAAAACAAAACACAAAAGAGAGAAAGTAGTTTGCTTCAATCTGCCTTCAGACTCTGTAGTTCTTTCTCTAAATGTGGATATCCTTTTCCATCATGAGTCTTTTGTAGTCATCTTCCAACCTTGTATTGTGTTGTAGCCCAGTCTATCAAAGTTGGTCATCACAGATACAATGTGTCTGTAATTATGTACAATGTTGTCCTGGTTCTGCTCCCCTCACTTCACATCAGTTTATATAAATCTCTCCAGGTTTTTCTGAAGTCTGTCTGCTCCTCATTTCTTATAGAACAATAATATTCCATTACATTCATATACTACAACTTGTTTAACCATTCCCCAGTTGATGGACATCCTCTTGATTTCCAATTCTTTGCCACCACAAAAAGAGCTGCTATAATATTTTTGTACACATGGGTCCTCCTCCCACTTGTATGATCTCTTTGGGATACAGGCCTAGAAGTGGTATTGCTGGGTCAAAGGTTATGCACATTTTTATAGCCCTTTGGGCATAGTTCCAGTTTGCTCTCCAGAATGGTTGGATCAGTTCACAACTCCACCAATAATGCATTAGTGGAACTTCTATTTCTTTAAAGGCTTAGCTTAATTACCACTTCCTACCAGAACCATTTCTGGACCCCCTCAGATGTTAGTACTTCCTCCAATTACTTTATGTTTACCTTTAAATACACTTTATTTTTATATGTGTATACACATGCTATTTTCCCCTAGTATAATATAAGGTTCATGAGAGCAAGTACCATTTCAATTTTGTCTTTATCTCAAGTGACTAGTAAAATGTCTGAAATAGAGTAGATCCTTAATAAACCCTAGTCTAATTGAATTGAATTGAATTGAATTTGGTAAAACTGACCTTAGAGATACCTTTCAAGTCAGAGATTGTGTCATTTTGTGGGTATGCTCTGTGGGAACCTTAGGTGGAGGCAGTCAAGAGCCCTGTGGATAACAGCACCCCAGGCCACCAGCCCTGCTTCCATCAGATCCTTCATGTTGGAACCTTGTAGAAGCACAACCTAGGAAGTTTATAACTTTCACCTTCCCAGTAGGTATCACTATTAAGGAGCCAAAAAATAAAGTTCTTGCCACAAAAGTCCTTAGTGTTATCAAATAATCCAGCGTCAGAAATAAGTATCTTTCTGTCAAAGGAAATAATAGTAAAGAAGATGAGTTGCCAAGTGCCATGGTTTCCCATCTTGAGAATGTTAGCTCTTTAGAACACAGACTTAAAAAAAAAAAAACAGAGTTGCTAAAACTTAGCTTTTATATTCTTCATTCATACAAGAGATTGATTGAATTCTAAAACAATACCTAATTGTTTAATCTGACTGGATCTCCAGAAGGCCATCACTATTTTACCACACCCATGATTTAGGGAGGGATATGCTATGATCAACTCATTCCAACAAAAAAGCAGTTTCTATGTTCTGTGAAAGACTGATGAAAGTTGGCCTGAATGAGAACTTTAGTCCCATGTCCCAATACCAGCATTTTAAAGGGGTTTCACAGTACCAGTTGACCATTTGCATTAAATGATTCTTTATTGTTGAGGTGGAATGGGGAAGCTGATGTTGCTAGGATATTTTGGGAAAACGACTCTAGAACCTCCACATAGTCAGCCGCTGGGGCGGGGTGGTGGTGGTGGTGGTTTTTGGATACTTTAACAGCACCAGTCGTTCAATCAGTCAGCAATTACTTACGGGGTTCTTCTGTGCCAGGTATGTGCATTTGGTGTGGCAGCTCTTACATGCTGCAGGGTTCTCACTTACATAGGTGACCCCTTCTCTTTTGTCCATATATGTGAATTTGAAAGGTATTTCCTTTCCTTAGGTGGAGTGAAAGCAAAAGTAAAGGAGAAAATACGTGTACATAATTCAAAGTCATTGATTCTATTCCTTTCATTAAAAGGATAGATTCAATAGCATTTTTTAAACTGCAGAAAGCAATGGGAAGATTAGCCTGGGTGGATGAGGTTTTGACAATTACCTCAAATGGTCCCGAGCTGTTTTAGGCCCCTGGGATGAGAGATTTTCAGTGCAGAGACCAGAATAGCTTTAGAGTTGTTAGTATTTGTACTTATGCAAACCAAGAGAAACCAAACATTGGGCTTTAGAGGGGTAATTTCTTTTCTTTATTCGTGTGTGTGTGTGTGTGTGTGTGTGTGTGTGTGTGTGTATCTGCTTGGGAATTAGGAAGAAGAAAATGACTGGTTATGGCCTCCATTGTTCAGCTACATTTAGTAGTGATGTGGTAGGGGTTTTCCTAGCACACATACTAGTCTGATCCCATTAGACTCTTTATAAAGGAAGACGCTGGTATTTAAAGGTTTAAATGCCCCATGCCTCTTTAAGACCCGGAGCAAAAAATCAAAGCAAGTTAGAAGATGCAGCATTTATTATCCAACAAAATGGTACCATATAGATGGCTGATTTGTGTTTTTTTGGTCTGACGATGTGGATGTGTTTTCTGCACTCACTATATTCAGTGGGTTGTTTGACTTTTAAAAATATTTTTTTATTATCAACTTAACAAATATGAGCCTTTCCATATATAAAAGAGGAACAGAAAATAGGGTTGAATATGAACTCTGTGAAGTACAAGTTTTTTTTTTAAAGTATCTACTAAATTTAGCAAGATAGTATAGACATTGCCCTTTTTTATATGTTTCCCCTTCTGACCTTCCTTTTATTTTCTTCTATTTATTTTTAGGGGTGCATGGGTATTCAGGGAGTTCCAGCACCACTGGTGTAAGGACTTGCCAAGTTCCTTTCAGGGTGGTTCATCCACCTTTGGTGTCCAACTCGCACCTGTGACTCCAAAAAACTGTAGCATGTGTAGTGACAGTAAAACTGTCTCGGCAGACAGGCTAAACTAGTGAGTGACCAACAGGCCTCAGACCTGTTGGTAAGTTAGGGGATGTCTACCTGAAACATGTGAAGACTTCCCCTGGTGGAATGGGCAGATGAGAACAATTTGTTCCAACAATCATGGAGGAGACTGAAGCAGGCTCTGTGGGATGCTTATGGTTTGGTCAGACATCGAAGATGCCAAGGTTATCCATTGCATCAAAGGCTATCACCAGTCATCCTGATTTATGTCTTGCCACTGGGCTTCAATGACTCTCAATGAGTTAGTGACTTTGTACAGCTCTGCCTCACTTAAGTAAATTCACTGGCAAGTCAATATGGCACCCTGTGTTGTCACTGGTCCTCTTCCAAAATGAAGGACCAACAACAAAGAAATTTATTTTTACTATTTCTTTGACACATTTTGCTTTCTCTTCTCCCCTTAATAAAACCTTTTATAGCAAATAATTATAGTCAGACAAAAACAAAGAGCCCTATTGGTAGTACTTGGAAATGTATTTCTCATTCCGCCTCTCTAGTCCATCAGCCAAGGGGGATGCTCGCTCCTTTATCTGCACTCATGACTGGTTACTGCAATGGTCAGAGAGTTCAAAAGTCTGTCCAAATTGTTTTCCTTTGTGTTATTGTTTCCAAAGTGCAAATTATTGGGAGTTTCCTCCTATGAAGATGTTTCTGCCCATAAACACACAGTCTTACCCTCCCTGCCAAAAAAAATCCAATAAAATTTTCAAATTCGTTCCTAAAGCAGTTATGATTTTTTTTCCTAGGCAATGCAAAGTTACAAGATACAAGTAATCAACATGAAATCAGACTTGATTTTTTTGGTCACATACATAAATGCCAGCTTTCATCACTGTTATACCTTGTAGTCACACACGGTGACAAGCTTTTGTAATCATTTTGGAATTAACTACTTGTGTTTTGGCTGACTAAAAATGGCAAATACTAGCTGAGTAATGGCTTTGGGGGCGAGGACGAAGGCAGAATGAAAACACTTAAGGTTCAGATCTATTTAGTATCTCTTGCTTGTTTCTGTAGCTTGCCTATGGACCTAACATGATTTAAAAATGAATTGAAAAGCATCTTACAAATTAAATAAGCATTTATTAAGACCTATTGTGTACTGGGTACTGTGCGACATCTCATAGATACAAAGTAAAAAAATGAAATAGTTCTTGCCTTCAGGGAGCTTACATTCTATTGAGGGAAAGTCTGTGAGTTTGGCTGAGGATGAAAATGATGCATTTCAATTTGGAAGAGGTCTTAGGGAATCATCTGGAGCAACCTCATCATTATCCATATGAGGAAATTGAGGTACAGAGAGATACAATAACTTGTTCAAGGTCACAGAGGTAGAGTGGCAGAGTTGGGATCTGAACCCTAGTCACAGTATTTAGACTTAAAATGAGACCTTTGAGATCATTTCACCCAAGCTCCACATTTTATAAATAAGAAAAATGAGTTCTAGAGTTTTGAATTAACTTGACTAGGATCACCCAGCAACCATGGGTAGAGCCAAAAATTTGAAACTAAAATCATTGATTCTCATCCTAGATGTCATCCAACTGAATTATAAAGAGATTATATTTTTGTTGAAAGGTTCTGAGAGAAGTGAGTATACATCTATCTATCTATCTATCTATCTATCTATCTCTCTATCTATCTACCTGTCCGTCTATCTATCTATTTACCCATCTATCTATCTATCTATCTATCTATCTATCTATCTATCTATCTATCTATCTATCTATCTATTTGTCTGTCTGTCTGTCTGTCTGTCTATCTGTCTGTCCGTCCATCTGTCTGTCCATTCCTCTATCTGTCTTTCTATCTATCTGTCTATCTAGTTATCTATCTATCATCTATCTGTCTACCTACATATATGTATACACATACACACACACATATATATATACATGTACACATGCAATCACACACACAAACACACATATATGTCTGATTTCTTGTAGAAAAGTTTAGCATCTGTTTTGTGATTTGATGAATGGCTCCGAGCTGTTAATTTAATTGCTTCCTAGTAAGACACTAATGACCTTTTTTGTTCCACTAAATACCAGTGCGTTTAGCTATAAATTAACCATAACTAAACACTTCAGGCTCCAGTACTTATAATTCATATTGCTATCAGCTAGACTGGAGAGTCCCTTGTTGGATCTACAGATGGCCCATGGCCTCTTCCATCTACCCACTCCACCCTCCTCCCCTTTCCAACTTTCACAGCAGGTCAAGAGACAGCAGTAAGTTCTCAAAAGCCAAGGTCTCAGGGAAATAGATTGTGGTGACATCTTCATATGAAAAGAAAAGGCGGAAGGGTGGAATCCATGATGAAAGGATTTTCTTAATTATCTTTGCTGAAAATCTGGCTACAACTTATCTTTCCAGGCTGATTATATGTATTCAATATTTAATATCCAGCATCCCAGTGGTTATCGCCCATACTGCTTCCCCTTTCCCCATTACTTTATATTTTTTTGTATTTACTTCTCTGTGTATGTGATATTTTCAAACAGAATGTAAGTTCTTTGAGGACATTTAATTTTTGCTTTGAATCTCCTGTGCCTAGCACTGTGCCTAGCACAGAGCAGGCACATCCTGACTGGTTGAATAAGAGAATTGAAAATCAGTTGTGACTTGGGTAGCTATATGTATTTTTTTTAAAAGCAGTAAAAGTTAGAGCCCTCACACTTCAGCCCTTCTCACATAAGCTTCAAAGGGACCGACAAGAGTGAGGACATTTTTATATATTTCATGGGGATAAATATTAAATCACCACTTGTCTGGCCTTCTTGGTGCCTCCATTGAGTGTTGATGTGATTGGTGAATGAAATTCGGAGATTTCAGTTCCCACCAGACCTCGAACAAGCTTCCTCTTGGATTGTTGCCCAGTATGATTTTTCCCTCCAGTCCCCCAACTAAACAGGGAGGCCACAGTTGGCCATGCTTTACCTCCAGCAACTTTGTGAGTACTGCTATCACTAGGGGACCCCCACATCATCTGGAGATTTATTCCCTGGCTTCTTGAAAACAGCCTTTTCTCAACATCTAGGAATTCCCCCAGAGTTCCAAGACAAATATTTTCAGAAACCTAATGATATTTGGTTTTCTTGGAAACTGAGACAGAGATAAGCTGTGGGGCCAAAAAAGAAAGAGAGAAACATACCTCTGTCACCCCACATTTGGCAGACCTTCCAAGAGACAGGTTTGGTTCTGAAACTGACCATAAATAAGGAGAACAACTGAATGAAACCCACTGGGAGCTGGAGAGGGTGTGAACGGGTTTGTAGCTTTCTTAATTTGTCAGACTTGGGAGATGGAGAGGTTACTAAGAGAAATGTGGTGCTCCTTCCACCCAGATTTGGGTTGCAAGTCTGAGATACTGTGGGGGGGAGAAGGGCAAAGAATAACTCCATCTGGAGAGAACAAAAATACCTTAAAACCCAATCAGATTTTATGTCTATTGACTGTAAAATATACTTCTGACTGAGAATGGAAGATTTTTCTTTTTTGGGGGCAGAGGGCAGAGAGGGTGTATAGATGCAAATCTAGGGGAACACTTTGCATTTTGTCCTAGTGATAGGAGACATTTGCATCCAACTTTTTATTCACCCACTGCAGTATAATTCTGGTAAAATGATACCTTGTTATTGAGATTAAATTTGACTCTTAAGGGGACCTTGTCAAGATTGATATGTTGTAACTTTAGCCATCCTTTCTCTACTTTTATCTATCAGAAAAGACCACACGGTCTCTCCTCTTCCCCCTTTTATAGATCTTCAAAGCTTTCATTTCTCAGAAAAAGATGTATTTCTGAGCCTCACAATGACAAAGCATCATATATGAGATAGAGGCAATGGGAAACAGTTTTTCAGTTGTGAGTTTTCAAAGAGCAAACACAGGAAAAAAGGAGTAAAAATAGACATAAAACTATAAAAATACCATTTGCTTTCTATAAAAATACTTATATAAGTGAAAAATTAATATAAAGATTAATGATATATCAGTAATTTCTGGAAAGTGGACTGGGATTCAGTTTATGTTTTTAACCAAGGAGAGAAACAATGAGTCATAAGATCAAACACAGGATCAATCACAGATCTGGAAAAGAGGCCATGTAGCCCAATTATACTTCCTGTAATTTTACAGGTAAGGAAATTGAGGCTCAAAAGGCTCAAATGACTTGTCAAGGCTGGTCAAGCAGTAAGCCAAAGATTTGAATCTCTGGCTTCAGAGGCAATGGTTTCTTCTTACTGCAGAGCAGAGCTGAGAGCTCCTTTATCCATTTCCTTCCTAGATTCCAAGGATGTTTGGTTAACTGGAAAATGGAGATGAATAATAATCATTCACATTTATATAGCACTTTCCCCAAGACAGTTTTTTGAGGAGTATAGGATAAGTCTTGTTATACCCATTTTACAGAAAAAGAAATAAGACCTTGAGAGATTAATTGATTTATATAAGTTTTAGTTTATTTTGTTTGCTAAATAGGTGATGTCCTTTGTGATTGAATATTCCGTAAATGTTTGCTTTGAAAAATAAATTTTCCTTGATGCACAGTCAAATGAAAGGGCTTGCACATTCTTATTTATATAAGATGGAGTCGTTGGCCTCAAGAACGCTATCATTGAGTCTCCATCACTCTTGGAAGCCCAATGTGGCTTTCAAGCGGTATGTGATGATGGAATTTAATATGAACAGAAGATCATCTTCAGCTTAAGATCAGAAAGTCTGGTCAACATCTTGTTTTACTGTTTCCTGGATGATGTGTTGGGCTTGGAGTTATTGAGATGTTCACTAGATGTGACTCTGGGCAAGTCATTTTAAACTCTGAGCATTAGTTCCCTTATCTGTGACGTGGGAGTGGGGATAATTGTACCTACTTCAAAGGGTTATTGTGAGTATAAAATGAAATATAAAGAAATTTCCAAAAATTAAAGCTCATATAATTATGACCTAGTGGAGAGAGATCCAGCCTTAAAGCTGGGAATATGGGTGGAGGAGGCAAGTGTTACTTCCAATACATATTGGTTATGTGACCTTGGGCAAATTGCTTAAAACTTTTGGTACACTAAGAGACTCTCTAAATTAGGGATATCAAACTCAAGTAGAGATGGGACCACTAAACCATACAGAAGGATCTCTGTAGCTGCATAGTGACTTAGAAAACTACATATCAATATTACCTATGTTATATGCTATTGTTCAAATTTTTTTTGCTCAATATTTCCTAATTATATTTTAATCCAGTTCAGCCTCACTGGGAATGTTGTCTGTGGCCATAATGCCCACAGTGGCATATTTTACACTCCTGCCCTAAAGTTACCAGGAAGTATCTGACACATGTTGGTAGATGCTGCTTTTTATAATAATGAAATCATGGATCCTGTCTGCATCCTGATTATTATCATCTTTCTTTAAGTATTATATTTACTTGAGTGTAGTTCAAATAATCAAGTGAATAAACATTTATAAAGTGCATCCAGTCTGCCTTGAATGATTAACTGCCTACTGGACATCTTTACCGGCAATTCCAAGGGCATCCCTACCTGAAAATGTACAAAACAAAACTCGCAATCTTTTCCCTAGAAACCCACCTCTACTTAACTTGCCTGTTTCCAAGGGGATCAGCATCCTTCCAAATCATTTGCATGCACAAACTCAGAGGCCCTGTAATTCTCTCTCACCCCCTCACATCCATTAGTTATCTGGTCATGTCAATTCTCTTTCCGTAACATCTGACCCATCCTTTCCCTACTCTTCACTCATGTGACTATTAGGGATGTTATCACCCCTTATCTGAAAAACTGCAAGACTCTCAGGAGTGGTCTTCTTGCCCCATTCTGTTCTGTTTTCAAAGTGTCCTCCACACAGCTTCCATTAATATTACTAAGGCACAGGGGCATCTAGGTGGTACAGTGGAGAAAGAGCTGGCCCTAGAGTCAGGAAGACCTGAGTCCTAATGCAGCCTCAGACACTCATTAACTCTGTGAATCCAATTTGCCTCAATTTCCTCATCTGTAAAATCAACTGGAGAAGGAAATGGCAAACTACCCCAGGATCTTTCCCAAGAAAATACCAGGTGGAGTCACAAAGAGTCAAACACAACTGAAAAGAAGGAACAACAAAAGGCACAGGTCTAACTAAGCTTCTGTGGTTCCTCGTTGCCTTGAAAATGAAATAAAAATTTCTTTTTGGCATTTAAATTGCTTCACAATCAAGCACCAACCTATTGTGCCCAAACTGATTTCATATCATTCCTTGGCAGTTGGCAACACTTATATAGCACTTTACAGATTCCAAAGCACTTCACATCCATTATCTTCTCTGATCTTCCAGCAACTCTGGGAGGTAGGTACTTTTATTATCTCTCTTTTACAGAGAAGGAAACCTAAGGCAGAGATTATTGGTTGCCCAGAAGCTGTAGCTTCTGAAGTTGAGGGTCTTTCTGACTCAGGTACTCTATCCACTATGCCACCAAGGCAAGCTGGACTCTTTGCTGTTCCCTGTACCTGGCGCTCTATCTAACTCCCCCTTTTCTGGAATATGCTGTTGTTTCACGTCTATTACTTGGAATACTTTTCCTTCTTCATGAGACAGCTGAAGTTTAAGCTCCTATTATAGGCCTTTTCCTGTTCCCCTCACACTAATTTTTTGTACATTTCATTTGCATCTATTTTGAATTTATTTCTCTCTTTACTTCTTTCCTCTATTGAATGTAAGCTCCTTGAGTGGGGAGGAACTCTCTCTCTCTCTCTCTCTCTCTCTGTCTCTCTCTCTCTCTCTCTCTCTCTCTCTCCTCCCTTCCTTCCTTCCTTCCTTCTTTCCTTCCTACCTTCCTTCCTTCCTTCCTTCCTTCCTTCCTTCCTTCCCCCCTCTCTCTTTCTTTCCTTCTTTCTCTTTCTTTCTTTCCCCAGAGGCCCAGCAGGGCTACAAGTAGCCTTGTATGTGTTTAATTAAGTAGGTGCTTAATACATGTTTTTATAAAATTTGAATTAAATGATAATATTAGTAAAGAGCACAACTCTGGGGACTCTTTCTGTCTCTGGCTATATAAAACTCTGTGTGATTGTGCATGCTAAGGAAGTCAAAGTGTCTATCAGAGCGATTTCTCTAGTAGGCTAGGTTTGGAAACTAGTACTTAGAAGTCCGTGCTAATGACCTGGTAATTGTTTTAATGGATTTTCAATGAAGTGTAAAGTTCTCTGCTGACTTCTTAACAAAGTGTTATAGGCTTCAAGAGAACTATTCTCACTCCTATGAATTTGTTTTTCTCTGGTTACAGAGTTAAGGAACATTTCCACTGACCTTTCTGGAGCTTTTATCAATACAAATTCCTTTCACCTAGAGGTAGCTAGGTGGTACAATGGTTAGAACCCTGCATCTGTAATCAGGAAGATCTGTGCTTAAATCTGGCCTCAGACACTTAGCTCTTTGACCCTGGATAACTCACTTAATCTTTCTCTGCCTAATTTTCTTATCTACAAAATGGAAATAACATAAGCAACTACCTCTCAGGGTTGTTGTGAGATCAAATGAGATAATATTTTTAAAGCACTCTGCCAAACTTGAAAGTGCTCTTTAGATGCTGTTATTGTTGTGGCTCCTGGGCATTTTATGTAAAAAATAAGCTTTAGTTTTGTTTGGTGGGTTGAGAAAGGGGAAGAACAGTGTCTCCTCTCAAAGGTCTATGGACAAATATGATATATAAATGTTACACCATAAGAAAAGATAAGAAGGACTGCTTCAGGGAAATCTGAGAAGATTTGTATTAACTGATACATGCTGAAGTGAAAAGAACCAGAACAATTTATACAATAACAACAACATTATAAAGACGACTATGTGAGAGATAAGTGATGGACTCTCAGGGTGGAGAATGACTCCCCTTTTCCTTCTTATCTTCCTTCCTTCCTCCCTTCCTTCCAAAATAAATTTTTATTCATTTAAAAATTAAATTAAATTAAAAATATATATACGAATTAATATCTCCCAACCTATTAGAAAACTTTAGGAAAGGTCTTGGGTGTCAGAGTGAAATGGTCCAATTCAATTCTCAGATTCCATCACATAGAATCACAGAATTTGAGAGCTGGTAGAAACCTCACCAACCATCTAGTCCAACCCATACATGGAAGGAATCTTTCCTATCACTTACCCAGCAAGTGGTCATCCAGACTCTACTTGAAGTCTTCCCATGACTTTTAGAGGCAAACCATTTGCCATAAGGGCAGCTTTAATTAGGAAGTTTTTCTGAAGCTTAGACTCAATGTACCACTTTCTAACTTCTATCTATTGCTCCCAGTTCTTCCTTGTAGGGTCAATGGAATCCCTTTTTGACCTGACGACCCACGTGACTTGAAAATACCCTTTCTTTCTCCCTTGAGTCTACTTTTCATTTCTTAGTTCCTTCAATGGGTCCCGATCCAACAAGGTTTTTCACCGTCATGGTCGACCACTTCTGGAAGCTCTTCTGCTTATCAACATCTGTTGTGGGAATCTGAAGA
>JAQQSU010000658.1:0-19375 GCA_028627135.1 Pseudochirops cupreus | reverse complement strand
TAAGAATATGTACATACGTGTGTATAAATATTTATCTATCTATCTATCTATCTATCTTCCTTCATGCTAAGTGCCATGCTCTATTCTATGTCATAAGGCCTTTTTCATGTATATTATAATAATAGCTAACATTTATTATTATATACTTAAAAGAAATATAATTAAAATTAAATTATGTGGCATAATATAATAATTATTATTTCCTAGAGAGAGGCATTGTGGTATAATGAGGAGAGGCCTGGACTCGAATTCTTCTCTTGACACTTTGTGTGAGTGTGGGCCCCTAACCTCTCTGAGCCTCAGTTTTCATTCTCTGTAGAATGGAGATGATAGTAATTGTAATCCTTACCTCATGGAATCATTGTGAAACTCAAAAGAGAAAAGCTGTTGTAAAGTGTTTGTCAAACTGTGAAGTGTTATGTTAATGTCAGTTTTGGTTTTGTTTCCTTCAGTACTTCAGTTACTTGACATGCTATCGTTGTACCCCCACTCATGAGTGCATACATACACACATGGGGTAGGGACTGGATGGGTGTTTTCATTTATATAGAGTGAAAAAAAATCCCTTTATCAATATAGGTTGATGTATTCTCTGAAAAGTCTTAGAGAATTATCTAGAATGCCGAGGTTAAAAGATTTGCTCAGCCTCAGTCAGCCAATAGATGTCAACAGGGGTCTTGAACACAGGTGTCATGTTGCCTGGGTGTGTGTGTGTGTGTGTGTGTGTGTGTGTGTGTGTGTGTGTGTGTGTGTGTGTGTGCAAAAAAGAAAGGAAATCTAGGAGAAATCCATCTTGTTGTCTCCAAAGGGACTGATAGCCTATCCCCTCACAGGGTAAGATAAGCCCAAAATTAGTCCCCTGGTATCACTCTTCTCCCTCTATTGCTACCTCATTGCAAACTCTTAAGGAGACTAGGATTTAGATCTGAAAAGGACAAATGAAGTGAGACCTTTTGCTCCTCAGGTGAGACACCCCCCTCTCCCCAATGGAGCATTTCCACATATATAATAGAATACAAAAAGAAGATTGTGCCATGAAGTTCCATTTCATAACATTTGCTTAAAAAAGTCTAATAAATTCCATACATTACTTTCAAAACTGTCTTGTTTCCTTCAAAACGTGGCTTCTTTCTGTTTTTTAAATAATGTCTGTATTGTTATAATATTTTATATGTGTGTATGTGTGTCTATATAAACATTCCAGTTTCTGTCCCTGTACCTCAGCATTGGCTACCTCTCATTGCCTGGAGGGTATTTCCTCCGCAATTCTGACTCTTAGAATTCCTGGTTTCCTTCAGGATTTCAGCTGAGCTCCATTATTGCCTCCTACAAGAGGATTTTTTCCCTGCATATCTCAGCTGCTACTATCCTCCTCCCCAAGCCGCCTTGTACTCATTTGGTGTATCTTCTGTATATGCTTATGTATGTACATGTTGTCTTCCTCATTAGAACATAAGGTCCTTAAGGGAAGGGGTTGGTTCACTTTTGTCTCCTGTATCTCCATTTAGTGCAGTGCACATAGAAAGTGATCAATGGACATTTTGTGGATTGGTACACCCACACTCACACATATATACATACATGCCTACACACACAAACATTTGCATACAAACATACATACATGTGGCCATATGGTCAGGCCTGACAAAATGATGATAGAATGTAAAACTGGAAGGGTCTTAAGAGATTATTAAGTCCCCCTCCTTTCAGGAAATAGATGATGAGACAGGTCCAGAGAAGATTATATGACTTGTTCAAGGCCACGTAGTGAGTGAATTGTCAAGAGTTGGGATTGGAATCTAGGTCCAGCGAGAGAGAGAGACAGAGACAGAGAGAGATAGAGACAGAAACAGAGAGAGACAGATAGAGAGAGAGAGAGAGAGAAGAAAGAGGAGACAGACATATTTAAATATTTAAACTCTTCAAAACTTTGCACATGGAAGTCCTAAACTTTCCAGCCCACTCTAGCCTTTACTTTCAAACTCAGAATAATAATAACAAAACCAGAGTCACTTTTCTTGGACCTTTTTCCTTCCTTTAAGGGCCACAAAGGACTCATTTTTCTTCATTAACCCATTGTGAGCTATTATTCTTCTCTTCCCTGTTTAGAGTAGAGAAATTGAGCTTTACCTCTCTGAGACAGGACAACCTGGGTTTGAATCCTGGCTTTGTTATTTACTGCCTGTGTGACCTCGGACAAGTCACTTATCTCTCTGAGTCTCCCCTTATTTGTCCTTTAAATCCTACACTCCTTAAGAGTTATGGAATGAGGTAGCATTAGAGGAGTAGAAGCAATACCTGTGGACTTATTTTGTGTTCATCCTACCCTGTGAGGAGATAGGCTTCAGTCTCTTTGGAGACAACAAGAGATAGTTCTCCTGGATTCCTTTTCTCTTCATTGATGACTCCCTTCCTGTGACTATTAATTAGGGAAGGATCTTAGCCCATGCCTATATTACTCTCATTTTATTTCCTGTCTCTGGAGCTCCTTCTTCTGTCTGACATTCTTTTTCCTGTCTTCCTGTGTCTTCCTCCATTAGAATACAAGATTCTTGAGGACAGGAGCCGTTTTCCTTGCTTATAGTTGTATCCCGGGTGCTTAGAACTGTGACTAGGACATAGAAAGTTCTTGCTAACCATTTTATCTGTCTGTCTATCCTGAGACATTTGGACAAGGTTGATTTTTATGCTGGAGAGGATAGGCACCATGTCATTGTCTTAGGGGAATTTTGTCCACAGATTTACTGAGACACATTTATATTCTGATGTAGTCCCTGCCCTGACCAAGTCCTGTCCCTGCTTTTCTGGCCTTAGTCCTATTGAGGTCACTATTGTCCAAGCTGGCTGCTAGTGGACATTTGGTGGGAGTAGGTATGTTCTTTAATGGACTGCCTACAAATATACCCAAATATCTTCCATCCTTAAAAAAAATCACTTGACAGTCCCCTTGAAGCTACTGTAGTATATTCCCTGTCCCTTTCATAGCCAAACATTTCGGGGGGGGGAGAGGGGAAAAACTACCTACATATTTCTAACTTAATACTCACTTCTCTGTGATTTGTAATCTGGTTTCCATTGCCCTAATTCAATTGAAACTGCTTTCTTCAAGGTCACCAGTGGTCTCTTTAAAGCTAAATCCTCATCCTTTTTGGACTCTGCAAGATTTGATATCACTGACCCTCTCTACTTTCAGGATTCCCTCTCTTCTGTGGGAGCACTGTTCTGTTGGGGGTCTCCTTTTACCAATTTGACCAATTATCTGTCTCCTTTGCAAGATCATTCTTTATGTGCCATCTGCCACGCATGATTGTACCCCATGGCCTTCTCCTGGCCTCTCTTATCTTCTTTCTCTATACATCCTCTCTTTCTGACCTCATTAGCATCTATGGGTTCAACTATCGTCTTTCTGTGGTTATTCCCCATTTTGCCCTCCTCTGTCTCCTGAGCTCCAGTCCTACATCTCTGTTAGCTGCACAGCTTCATTGGGATGTTCCATAGGCATGTGAAACTCAACATTTCCCAAACTGACCTCATTGACCTTCCCTCCCAGTCTTCCTGCCAACATCCCAATTTTTGTAGATGGCACCACCATTCTGCCAGTCACCCAGCTTCACAGTCTAGGAATCATTCTCCACATTTCATTCTCACTTAGCCCACATATTTAATCAGTTATCAAGTCACACTGATTCTTTTCCACAATGGCTCCCACAGTGGTTACTCTCCTTATATCCACAACACAAGGGTTCAAGTTCAGGTCCTCACCAGCCCTCACAAGGTTGAAGGGAGTCATCTCCTAGTTGGTTTCCTTGCAGCCAGGCTGCCCTCTCTCCAAATTCATCATTCTCACAGCCACTATTTTAGCATTCTGGAAGCAAAGGTATGGCCAAGTCACTCTTCTGTTCAACAAGTTTTAATAGCTTCCTATTGCCTCCAGGATAGAATACCAACTCCTCTGCTTAGCACTTAAAATCCTCCACAATCTGGCTCCAGGCTATTTCTCCAGATGATTACACAATATCCTCTTTCAAGCCATCTATATTCTGGCTAAACCTGCTGTCTTACTTTTTGTTGGTCTTCAGCAGTAAGGAATGATGTAATGAAAGGTCAATTTAAAGTTAGGAGACCAGGTTTGAACCTCCACTATGCTTCCTACTCCTTGTTTGACCTTAGACCAGTCATTTATTTTAATACTTTGGGCCCCAGATTCCTCATCTGTAAAATGGAGTTCATGGAAAAATAGCTGATTTCTGAGTTCCCTTCCAGCTCTGAATCTATAATCATACAATCCATGCCTTTGCACAGTGCGCCATGTTTCTTACACAAAGGATACTCTTTACTCTCACCTTAACTTCTTGGTATACCCAGGTCCCTTCAAGGCTGAGCTGAAGTGCCACTTCCTACAAAAGGCACTTTCTGTTTGACACAGTTGGTAGAACCCTCATCCACTATTTTTGTGTATATATCTTTATTTACTTATCTAGGAAGGGCACTTCGTCCCCTTCCACCACCATCCCCAGTTCCTTGAGGGCAGGGATGGTTTAATTTTTACCTTTGCACTCCCAGTGCCCAGTGCAATATCTTAGGCTTAGGTTTAGGATTGGGAATGTACCTGTCACCTTACTGATACAGGGAGCTTTCAAGTGGGGAAACTATCTAACAATGCGAATTGGCATGTTGGTGTTGACTTGTTGTCATAGCAAGTTGCCTGGCATGCTGAGAAGTTAAATGACTTGCCCACTGTCACCCAACCAATATGTATGAGAGCTGATACTTGAACCCAATTTTTTCTGGTTTTAAGACTTGCTTTTATAGCACAATGCCTGACATGTCATAATTGATTAATAGATGCTTTGTTGGTTGGCACACATACACAAACAGACACACACAGACACACACACGTATAGCATCTCAGGCAGAGGTGTCCTGGAGCTGCTCTGATGGCCTGCAGAGAGCTGATGGTTAAAATTTCAATGTAAGCCTTTACACCTTAGAAATTGACAAAAGTTACAAATCAAGACTTTATTTATTTATTTTTTATCATTCTCTAGACTTAAAAAAGTGTTGAAGGAAATGTTAATAATACATATTAAATTGAAAGGTGTATTATGCAGTATAATTTTCTAGGAAAGCCACTTGTTAAACATTTACCGGCATACAGGTGATCTCAGGCATAGTACTTGCTTTAATCACACTGGTTGAGTTTAATTGAAATGAGTGATCAACAGTCATTCACAAGCTAGACTTAAATCTAGTGCTAACGTAGGACTTTATTTTATGACTTTATTATATGGCTTTATTTATTGAATATTGTCTTCCTCTTTAGTCTGGAAATTCCTTGAAGGCAGGGACTATTTTTTCAAAAATATTTTTGCCTTTATTTGTATCCTCAAAGGATTAGCATATGATTAGTGCTTAATAACTGACTATTGATTGATTGATCAGGTTGATGGTGGTGAGGGTAAATTCATAGGGTAGAATGGCATCGGATCATTCTGTGTCTTTAAATCCCATTGAGATCTGAGAGAGGATTGCTAAACAGTATTAAACCTGAGGGTTTTGGAGTCTGAGTCAGACGATTCAGTACTACAAACCCTTCAACCCTTGGTTAGTGTCCTTGGCTCTTTCCTCTCGCTCTCTCCCACCCCCCAGTTGCAGTCTGAGCCTGGGAGTGTCACCAAACACAGTGGAGCACTGATGTGCAGATGCCCTCTCCTTAGCAGGATTGCCTGGGTGTTGGCACACGAAGACAAAAGTACAGTGGGTACAGTGGTTGCCTTTGGGTAAAAATGCAGATTATCCCATTCCCAGGCACGTTATTGAAGTGCTAATTGTACTTTTTGAGAGCAATTTAGTGCCAGTTGCAGGAATAACTCTGGCACCAGCATGGACTTTAGACTTGCAGATGAACACAAATGGAAAGAATTGCAAAACAGAGAATAATTTGTTCTCTAATAAGTCACTTCAAAGCCAAATCACTTCTGCGGTGGATGTCAGAGAAATGCAGTTCATTGATGGCATGTGTGAATAACTGCATGTCTGGTGCTGCGGATTCCAATTCAGTTGCTATTGATGACTTGCAGGACAAATCACTTGCTTTTTCTTTTAAAAAATTTCTTCTTTTAGTCTGAGCTTACTGAAATGACCCCTCCCCTCACTTGTACTTCTCCCCCCACAACAGCAAAAAAAACCCCTGATCATTTCCATATTCAGAAATGAGCTATGGATATGAAATTGCAAATATCCGTCCTATATTGACAAGACACTTAAGTTTTTACTTTAGTTTCCCACTTTGTTTTGGAAGACAAGTTTCATTTTATCCAGCTGACCCAACAGGGCTGAAGAAATCTATACTAGCAATTTCTGTCCTATTGAAGGCAGAAGAGAAGTAGGGAAATGACAAAATTCATGGCTAAGTCTTTTTATAAATAATATCTTCTAAGGCCCAGTGGTTCTCAACCTTCCTAACGCTGTGACCCTTTAATACTCCTTGTGGGCATATCTGCTTGTGGGCTGACCTGCCTAGAGATGGATAGACGAGTGGTGTCTCGGTTCCTAAGACCATCGGAAATATGTTTTCCGATGGTCTTAGGTGACCCTGTTCCATCCCCAAAGGGGTCGCAACCTACAGGTTGAGAACCACTGTAAGCAACTAGGTGATATAGTGGATAGAATGCCAGGCCTGGAGTCAGGAAAACCCCAGTTCAAATCTGACCTCAGACACTTATTAGCTGTGTGACCCTGGACAAGTCACTTAATCCTGTTTGCCACAATTTCCTCATCTGTAAAATGAGCTGGTGAAGGAAATAGCAAACCACTCCAGTATCTTTGCCAAGAAAACTGCAAATGAGGTCATGGAAGGTTGGACACAACTGAATAATAACACCTCTGTTTTGAAAAAGGAAATTTTTAAGGTGTTTTATTGGAGGGGGGGAGGCAAGGCAATTAGGGTTAAGTGACTTACCCACACAGCTAGTAAGTATGTCAAGTGTCTGAGGCTAGATTTGAACTTAGGTCCTCCTGACTCCAGGGCTAGTGTTCTATTCACTGGGCCACCTAGCCGCCCCTAAGGTGTCTGTTTGCTACCCGTATTAGTAGTATCTTGGTAAATATTTAACAACTGGCTCCCTCTTCCTGCCAAATAAAAGTATGCATGAAAAACTTTTAAGTTGAATCTGCAGGATTAATTTTTTCTCCATCACTTTCTTAAATCTAGGCAATCAACAAAATAATAAATCAAGCCCAGATCTGTAAGCATTTGCCATTTCTGAAGCGTAACTGTCCTGAAGTATAACTGAAAATTTAACAATCAGCTTGGTTTGAGCTGGCTGCTTCATAACCCTGCTTGATATCCCTATATACATATTCAGAGGATTTAATAAGGCACTACTATATACTGGAGCAATTTCTCTTTTTAGACAACTGAATATGGTTTCCAGAATCTATTGTTCTGCTTGCCTTGCAATCAGAAAGACCTGGATTCAAGTCCTTTGTCTGGCCTTACATTCAGGTCATATTAACCAGGTTAAGTCACTTCTGCTCTCATTGGTCAAGAAAGTTCACTGAGATAAATTGCTGAGAAGGTGCCCATTTCCATTGGCAAAGGAAATTTCTCATGCCAATGAAATTGTAGATCTGGTCCATTTTAGGCTACGGAGAGAAACAAAAGCCCTGGCTCTGTGAAGGCTGCAGACCTTCATAGCAGGGCCCACCAAATTCTCACCTCTTAGTCATAGTTTAATATCAAAGGAAGAGACCCATCCTCCCAGGTAGGGGGAATTTTAGGAGCTCTGGGTCAGCAGCTCAGCAATAGGTCAGTGTCTCTCTCTAACCGGTCATACAGACTCTTGTATTTAGACTTTTGCCTCATTCTTTATGACCAAATCCATAGCCCTTAACCCCAGTTTCACTAAAGGGGTCTCTTGTTCCCGGCCCCTACCTTGTTTTCCTGTCTACTCCCCTAATTCCTTCAAGACTGGGCCCATCCTTTGTCCTTCCCCAAAACCTTTATGAGGATTAGAGCCCTGCTCTTGTATCCTCTCTATCTGTTTGTTTGTTTTATTCTAGAAGAGGATCATCAGGGAAGGGATGCCATGACATGCAAGTGAATTGGTTTGAAGGAATTAGGGAAGTAGACAGGAAAACAAGGTAGGGGCTGACAAACCCTTCCAGTTGCATGGCAAATATTCCCCCAGAAGAGCTCCCTTCTCTCCCTTGGATGATTCCCCCTTTCTCTATCACTTTTTCTTCTGAAAAAGATGATTGCACCTGTATAAACTGTATTGGAGTGCTTAGTCTCTCAGGAAGGGGAGGGGGAGAGGAAGATAGAATTTGGATCTCAACACTTTACAATATTGTTTAAAAATTGTTTTAAGAAGTAATTGTGGAAAAAATGCATATATATCTATATCTATATCTATATATATATCTATATGTATGTATGTAGTTACTGCAAAATGCTGTGGATTAGCTATGTACTCTAAGCAGGCCTCAAAAGTTACCAAAACTTAGTCTGTACCCTCCAAAGTGGAAGGTGCTATGAGGATTTTCCTGAGCATGCTAGTAAATCCCTTAGCTTTCAGTTTGGCCTGCTGTCTTTGACCGCAGATGGCTTTGTCTCTCCTAAGAGGCCCTTTGAGAGAATTTCCCAATAGTGCTGATTTGATTAATCAGTCCTCAAGTTGTTGATAAATCAGCTGATCAATCAAGTACCTATTACATTCAGGGGTTTCAAAAGAAAATAATGAAACAGTCTGCTCTCAAGGCACTTCCATTCTACCAAAGGAGACATCCTGTTCCCAAAGCTCAAAGACCATGGGGAAAGGCTACCTCCTCACTTTCTCCTCCCCCCCGCCAAAAAACAGGGGAGGAAACTGTCTAATAATCTTCCCCACATATACTTGTGAGAACCAGAGAGAAGAGCAGAGCCATGAAACTAAAAGCTACAGGACACAAAATGTTCGATGAGTCCTCTTCACCTCATTTTCCCTCTGGTGGGATTTCATGCTGTCTCTATGGCTCAGAACCAAGAGGAGAGATAGTGTATTCCTGGCAGGCAGAGACCTGTTTATAGGCTAGCTTGGTAGCGATAGCATCATCATCATTTTCCAGGGGTCAGATATGTGCAATATTAAAAAAGAAATCATGTGATTTGCTGTCAGCACTTAATGGGTAAAACAAGAGGCCTTATTATTCCTATACATCATGCCCAGACTGTGACAGGCAGCAGGCTTTCAGGGACAGAATGAGATTGGGTGTACTTCTCAATTGTGTGTGTGTGTGTATGTGTGTGTGTGTGTGTGTGTGTGTGTGTGTGTGTATTTAATGTTCTTCTTGAAAGGAAAAAACAGGGACAGAAATCCTCTCTGAGACTGGGGTGTCCCAGGAACAGCACAGGGTGCTTCTGAGATTATCTAAGGGCACAGTTTGGGGGAGGCTGCCTGCTCTGTTGTCTAGAGTACATGTTTCTGCACTTAATGAACTCAAAGTCTCAGGGCTCAGACTAGCTTTGTATAGGAAAATTAAAATGCAGTTCTCCCACGAAGGACTTGTCACTGCCCCCCTAGTTGGCCATTTTGCAAATGAATGCCATTGGTTAAAGGGAGACAAGATGTGGAGACAAGAATTCTGGAAAAAGAAATCCAAAGGGATTCCCTACAGAGAGATGATGGTTCAGAGGCACCATCTTTTCATTGAAATAACACAGTATCACATGATATAGTAGAGAGAGGGTTAGAGGGGAATGAAGGAAAGAAATAAGCATTTATTAAGTGACCACTATCAGCCAGGCACTGTGTTGAGCACTTCATAAATATTATTCTCATAATAACTCGGGGGGAGGGTAGGGTCTATTATTACCCTTATTTAATGGTTTAGGAAAATGAGGCAAACAGAGGTAAAGTGACTTGCCCAAGGTCACACATCTTAGCGAGTATCTGAGGCTAGATTTGAACTAAGTTCTTTCTGACTCCAGGCTCAGCTAGCTCTCTTCTCACTTTACCACCTTGCTACCTCAAATGGCCTGGTCTGCTCCTGGCTCTTCCACTGACTCACCATATGTTGCCTTTGACCAATTGTTTTTCCTTCGACATTAATATGGGGAGGGGTGTGTGTGCTGCTCTACTAGGTTAGAAAGGGATCAGGCAGATGAATGGCTCTGAGACCCAATCTTAAAAACCAACCAACCAATCAAATCTGCCTAGGCCTTCCCAATATGCAAAGGGGGCCTGGGAGAAAATGTACTGTATGGAAACTTCATTTTGACTGACCATATCTGGTCCAATGGCATCTTGTCAGATCAGATCTCATCACATTGTTCAGTTCAAAATAACCACTTTTGAGGGAGGATATTGGCAAACAGAAGCTGATCCAGTAGAGAGGGCAACCTGAATGGTGACGGGAGGGTCTCGAAACCATGGCAACAGAGTAGTGGCTGGAGCAACTGGGAATGTTTATCCCAAAGATGAAAAACCTCATCACGGGACATGATAGCTGTCTTCAAGAATTTGAGGGACTGTCATATAGCAAAAGTGTTTGGCGTATTCTGCTGAGCCCAGAGGGAAAAAACCTAAGACCAATGGGTGGAAGCCATAGGGAAGCAGATTTCAGTTCAATATGGTGAAGAGTTTCCCAACAATTAGAGCCATGTCAAAATAGAATAGCTTGCCTTGGGAGCCAGTAAAGTCCACATCACTGGAGGTCTTTAAGTTGTGTTGTTGTTGTTTGCCCTTTGTGCTCAAAGAAGATGGTTGTCAAGTAGAGGTTGGATGGCCCTTTATTGCAGATACCCATTGTATGCCTTATTGTAGATTCTTGTTCAAGTAAGGGCTTGACCAAATGAAATCTGAAATCCCTTCCAGATCTGAGGTCAAGATTCTCTCTCACAACATTTTTTTGAATAAGTGAGATTATGTTACGATGAACCCTTCCTCCCTTCAGAGTGCGGTTTAAGGTTGCTAGTGCAGTTTTTGAATGAATTTGTTCAAAGGAGACAATGGAATTCACAGCATAGATTAGTCAGTTTACCTGAGCATGATTCTAATATATCTTCATTAGTTTCTCTAGAGACAGGGTTCTTAACCTAGGGTCTATGAACTTACAATTTGAAAAATACATTTAGTTTTCTTTATAATAACATATTTTACTTTATGCATTTAAAAACGTTATTCTGAGAAGGAATCCACAGACTGCCCAAGGAGTCTGTGACACAAAAAAAGGTCAAGAGACTCTGCCCAGACACAATAGTGTATATTCCTGGAAAGACTGATACGCAATGAATCAGTTACTCGACAAGCATTTACTAGTGGCACTGTGCTGGGTGTTGGGGTCATAAAGGCAAAAATGAAATTGTCTCTACCCTCAAGGAACTCCCCTTCTATTGGCAGAGACATCATGTACACATACAGAAACGTATACAAAATGGGTGCAAGGTAATTTTTGAAGAAAGGCACTACTAACAGCTGGCATTATTGGGAATGTCTAAAATGAGCCCTGGTGTCACTGTCTAGAGCTGGGGACCTGAGTATCCTAAATAAGGAGAGCCACAGGCAACCACATGGAAGAGTCAGGACAGGGAGGAGGCAACATGGCCCTAGATTACTTAATGGATGCTTTAATACCTAGTCTGAGAAGATCTAGAAGGACAACACTAGGCCAGCCAAAAGAAAGAGTCAAGGTTGATAAAGAATGGTGTCAAGGGGACATTCCTTTTATTAAAGAAATTTATTTTTTAAAGCATTTTTATCAATGCCTTTTGCTTTTACATCATCATAGCTTTCTCCAGTATCCTTTCCCCTTCTCCCTTCCCTCTTCTTCCAGGAGAGTTATCTCATATAATGAATAGTTTTTTTTTAATCAAAAAAAAAGAGGAAAAAAATTAGCGCAACTAATTGATACATTGAAAAAGCATGAAAATGTGCAGTGTGCAACACCTATGGACCTTCTACCTCTGAAGAGTCAGTTTGGAGTGTTCCCTTGCAATATACAGTGTTCTCTTGGACATACTTTGAGCCATGTTCTTCTTTATAATTTTGCAGCATTCACTTCTGAATGCTTTTTGTGAGTGATCCCTTTTTCCATTCATGTTGCTGTAGTCATTGTGTCCACTGTTTCCTTGGCTCTGCTTCCTTCCTTCTGCATCAGTTCATCCAGATCTACCCTTGCTTCTCTGCATTTATGATTTCTTACAGCACAATAACATTTCATTACATTCATGTATCACAATTTATTTAGTGATTCCCCAATCGAGAGGTATCTACATTGTTTCCAATTCTTTGTTATCCCAAAAAGTGCTGCTATAAATATTTTTGTGCTATGTGGGGACTTTCTTCTTATCAATGACTGATTTGGAAGATAGCTCCATAATCTTTACCCATATCTTTAGGGTAAAAGGTAATGACATTTTAGTCACTTTATTTGCATATTTACAAGTTAAGGAGTGTTCTTTTTAATGTCACAGGTTTACCTAGATGAAGCAGCTAATACCCTCATCTTAAAGATGAAGAAACCAGAGGCTGAGAGAGATTTTAACTTGTACTATGTCACAGAGAAGGCTGCTAGGTGGTATGGTGGACAGAGTGCTGGGCCTGGAATCAGGAAGACTCATCTTCCTGAGTTCACATTTGGTCTCAGGCAGTAGCTGTGTCTTAACTTAACCATGTTTGCCTCAGTTTCCTCATCAGTAAAATGATCTGGAGAAGACAATAGCAAACCACTCCAGTATCTCTGCTGAGAAAGCCCCAAATGGGATCACAAAGAGTTGGGAATAACTGAACAACATAATGTCACAGAAATAGTAAGTAACAGGATTTGAACGCAGGATCTACAACTCCATGTTCAGTGTTTTGTTTTGTTTTGTTTTACACTGTACCCTCCATTGAGAATCAGGTCTTTTAAAAACTAGCTGGCTTTTTCCCCTGAATCACATAGCTAGGAACCCACAGAGCTTTGACTAGAACCCTGGATTTTAGTGCTTCATTTATTTTTCACTAGACCAGAAACAATTCCTCATCTGGTCTGGTGATCTTTCCATCACACCACATTTGTTACAATCTCCCCAGTTGTACAACAGGATAATAGGACCTGCCCTATCTACCTCACAGTGCTATTGTGAGAATAAAGTAAGAAAATAGATGTGAAAGGACTGTGAATTAGTGAAAAATGTTATGCAAATGATTATGTCTATTACTATGATGAATAATACAGTACTAATAATAATTCAGAAATGCACAGGTTTGAGTCTTGACTCACCAGGGGACTTTGGTCAAATTCCAAAGTCTTTCTGATCCTCAACTGCCCCATCAGTATTCCTTGCTGTGCTCAACACTGTGCTAGGTGGCCATTGGCGGTGTAAAGCAGTATCGAGCCATGGCGCCCCTCTTTGAGGAAAGCATCATTTCATTCTCAGGGAAGACTAATACACCTGGAAAGTGAAATGGCAACAAGGGCGGCCTCTGCTTGCTGTTTAATGAGTGAAAGGATAGCTCTGAAGACCAGGGTTACAGAGAGAACACTCATTCCCCAAGGGTTGCTTTGCAACTCATGTTAGCATGAAACAAATTCAATTGAATGGGGCATTCATAAACTGCCTACTGTGTTCAAAGCAGTGTGCTAGCATTGTGAGAACATGTGTCCCATCCTTCCTCCCCATTCCAATTCTTCATTGGACCAAAACTCCATGGGAGAGGGCCATTCTAATACAATTCAATGTAATTCAATTCAAGAAATATTATTAGTCACCTACTATATGCATTACACCTAACTATGTGCTGAGGATACAAAAAAAAACCCAAATCAATCAAACAAAAAAAAAGCAAGTCTGTACTCTCAGAGAGCTTATATCTACAGGCTAGGGGGGTGGAGAGGAGATGATATGGAAACAAACTCCCATTAGGAATGCAATTCAAAAGAACTTGAGGAAAGGTTCCAACATGTTGGGGGTAGACTCACCCCTCTCACAGTGAATTTATGAGAAAACACCGACAAGAATCACGATGGATAGGAAGAGGTATAAATGGGCTGTTGGCAGGAACAACCCCATGGATGAGATTGCAGATTCTTTATTGTGTTCATCGAGGCAGGTCTTAATTAAACAAATTAGTCTTGAGAATAGAAGTGTAACTAGGAGCACAATTAATGAATACACTAACTGTTCTTTCCTTCTGTGGATATTAACTGGTAATTTGATCTTCAGATATTGGAAATATATCTATGTATCTGACAGTAGCTCTGAAGACTAGCATGGATATTAGCGTGTTTATCTCTTTTTTCTTCTTTTCTGCTTTGGAAGCCATCATTCCCGCTTACTGTTAGTTGAGTCCCCTACCTTTAGTAAATGCTGACCCAAGAAGGTCAGAGTGTGTCTCTTCATTGGGGCAGTATGGAAGGCGACACAGGCATTACTGGTTCAAGAATAATCTCTGATGGGAAGGAATAGAATGTCAGCTCTGAAATTCTTCCCTGTGTGTCATAGACAGATAGATACATATAATAAAGATGCCCATGACAGAGAAATGCTGAGGAGTAGTGATAGTGGTCCTTCTCCTCTCTCCTTGACTCTTCTGATGACATCTTGCCCAGCTCACTAGTAACCTCTTATCCTCCTATCTGTCCTATCCACAAAGCCCCTTTCTTCCCCCCCCCTCCCCCCCCGGAATCCCTGCACTCAAGGTAGCTCTCAGGACAGAACTTTGCATTGCTTCACAAAGTTCTATTCCCATCTCCTCCCTCCCACCCCCGTTGCTAAGCAATGGTTGTGTAGGGGGCTACGCCAGACCCATGGCGGCTGCATCTCACCGTTCATTCCATCTGCAATTTAAATTCCCTGACAGGCAGGAGCAGCCAAGCTGTTCGCTTGAGATTGCAAAAAGTTATATTGAAATACAAGGAATATCCAATGCCTGGAGCCCTTCATAAATTTTGCTTTGATAGTAAAGGGGAGAGAGAAGGCAAGAGAGGGGGAAAAAAGAGAGAGGGAAAAAAATATTGCAATTTAGACATTTACGGTCCATTTACATTTGATCAATGTGTTGTCTCCTTCACTCTGCCATCCAGTGAACATGCCCCCTTTTCTTCTTTCTCTTTCTTCCTTCTATTCTTTCTTTCTTTTTCATCCATTTCTTCTGCCCTCTCTTTGTGTGTGTCACTGTGAGTGGCTGTTCAATTCTAAATGACTATCAGTGTAAGAGAGGCTAGAACAGCAGGAGAAAACCACATGAGACACTAGGAAGAACTTCCTGACCATACGGTTTCTTGTTTGTTCACATTCCCTAGGCTTTTTCTCCACCAAGGTGACCCCTTTCAGGATGTCTGGAACCAGACTGATCTCTAAAGTATTTCATTCCTAGCTCCATATCTCTGGTCCTGTTGGTTCCTATAAACTGGGGGTCCTACTGAAGCCTATTAGTCTAAGGAGACAGGGAACTCTGGCAGCAATCTTTTCTGCATTTGTTAGCTCAGATCTGTGAGACATTGGATTAGTTGCAAAAAAGAGCTTGTAGAATTTCCCTCTCAGGAGATTTGATTCTATGATTAGTTCTTTCCTTCAATCCCTCTCCATTTTCACTTTTTTGTTTCTCCCCTTTTAGTCTCAATTTCCTAGAGCTTTTCCCATTCCTTTTGTGTTTCCTTTTCATTCTCCCCATCAAAGGGATTTGTCAAGTGCCCATTTGCATGAAGGCTTTTCTGGGTGCTGTAAATTAAACAGATTAGGTCTCTATTCCCTCAGAATTTACAATCTAAGCACAGAAAAACTAGTGAATACAAATATTGAACAAACACATCATATGAAAGAGGGCCAATTTGGATGTTGAGGACTTGGGTTCAAATTCTAGCTTTTTTGTGGACTGTGTGATGTTGGGTAAAACCCTTTATCTTTCTGGGCCTCACTTTCATCAGATGTAAAGTGATGGGCTTGGGCCAAATGACATCCAAGGTTCCTTCCAGTTCCAAATCCTAGGATCTTATGTAGTTGTTACTATCCTTTGGTACAGAATCATTATCAGCCAATCCTTCCGTGTTATCTGGCCCTAAGACTTTGGAAAGAATATTGGGCACTCTTTTTTCATCCAGATCTTTGGGAAATCCCTTTCTTTAAGCCTTTTTTTACGGTTAGAATGGCACCTTCCCTACCGTTAGCATGATACCATGCAAAAAAGAGGGACCATCTAATTCTCCGAGGGACAGTGTGGTGTAGTGGAAAGGTGACTAGCTTTGGAATTAGAGGACTTCATTTCAAATCTTGGCTCTTCCATTTAGTCATGTGTGACTCTGGGCAAATCTCTTCATTTCTCAAAGCATCAGTTTCCTCATTTATAAAATAAGTGGGTTAGATTAAACAATATCTAAGGTCTCTTCCGTCTTTAAATCCTATGATTCACCAAGATAGAATGTTCAAACAGTGCTATAAAGATGTCGTTCCTGTCCTCCAAGCATTTATGATCTTTAGAAAAATTCTAGAACAAAATCTTT
Organism: Pseudochirops cupreus; assembly: GCA_028627135.1. NCBI lineage: Eukaryota > Metazoa > Chordata > Mammalia > Diprotodontia > Pseudocheiridae > Pseudochirops > Pseudochirops cupreus. Next base: position 2,911 of record JAQQSU010000658.1, on the reverse strand, counting down.
CAATGAATTTAAATACTGATACAAGTGTTCTAGTGTGTTTCATATGGAATGGGGTCAAGAATGGACTTTAAGCACTAAATGGTCAGTTGGAATGGGCTGGCAGAAATCATCATTTCTGGTCTATCAACGAAGGCTTTGTGGGGGAAGTGGGATTTTTTGACCAATATAAATGATGGAAGAAACACCTTAGTATGTGTATGTGTGTTTAGGGTGGGGTGAATTTAAATACAAGGACAAAGACTGTCATTGTGGTTAGAGAATTGCCTTTAAGAGAAGGAAGATACGAGACCTGCCACAGACAAGTAATGACTGTGTGACCATGAACAAATTACTTAACCTATCTGTACCCCCTGCAACTCTTGAAGATAACCTGCATTAGCTGAGGGAGCTCCCTCACCAAAGTTCCCTACACTTATGAAATCATGTATCAGCAGAGTTAAAAATGGAGGTTTAGAGGTGGGTCTGACATGATTCAGTCAGTCTAGTATTTATTAAACACCTACTATGTGCCAAGATATACACAGGATAAATTGGGGGGTAATCTTAGAGAGACTGGAATAGCTTCCTGCAGAAAGTGAGGCTTTAGTTAAATCTCGAAGGAAGCCAGGAAGGGAAGGCAGAAGGTGGGAATGCTCCAGGCAGGGGGATGCAGCCAGAGAAAATGCTTGAAATCAGGAAATGTAGCATGAAGAAGCAGAAAGGTCTCCGGAGTGACTGGATCCCCTTCCCCAATGAAGAGCTGGAGGTACTTACTAGAAATAAGTTCCTTAAGAAGTTCTTGACAGGAAAGAGAGCAGGTAGGCTAGGCTAGGTCCATCCCTAGGGAGGCTCAATCATTATGTGTAAACTGTCCCGTTGCCTGATATTTTTTTATAGTTAAAATCTGGGTAGCATGAATTTCAGAGGCAGCCTTGAGGAGGAAAAGAAGAGGAAGAGGTGCCACAGAAGGGCAATGTGCCACCTGTAGGGTATGTGTGGAAAGGGATGCTGTTGCCAGGCAACCAGCCCCAGGTTGTAGCCTTGGCTACATATGTGTCTATATGTACATTCATATGTATCAGTATGAGCTTCGGGCTCTTTTTAGGCTCAACTGGTCACCTCTTTGGTGCTTCTAGAACAGTTCCAGCTTTTTGGAACATGAAGCAATATAGGGCTTCCCAAAGTGCAGGGGTGACTTCCTCTCCCCCAATAAACAAACCAAAGACAGAGTCCAGGGATATTACCCTGATCGGGTTCGTGTTAGAGGCGGCTTTGGGCCAGGAGATGGAGTGAGATAGGTTGGGGTTGTCTGCTGAAAAGCCTTGAAACAAAGGGAAAGTTTCAATACTTATCCACAGGGTGATGAAAAATCATTAAAGGAAGGAAGGCCATTCAAAGCCACACGCAGTGCTACAAACAACTCTGTGCCTTTTTTTCTCCCTACCACCCTCTGTCTCTCTGTCTCTGTCTCTGTCTGTCTGTCTCTCTTCCTTTCTTCTCCCCCCTCTCTTTCTCTCTTTCTCCCTCTCTGCCCCTCTCCCTTTCCTATTTGCATCCTCCCCTTCTCTCACCAGGAAGCCTCTCTTCTTTTCTCCCACAATCCCCTTCTTTCTCATTCTCAGTCTTTTTTCCCACCAGGAAGCCTTGGACAATGACTTCAGAGTCATCTGGCTGTGGCACTAATTTCAGACTTGCTCAAAGGAAATAGATGTTTTTCTCAGGTAAGCTGGAACGAGCTTCTCACCACTGTTTGATCTTTATGCTGCTCATGTGTCTCCTGGTTATAGAGATCTCCACCTTCCCCGCATAGACTCGAACCCTGGGACATGACAGTCATGTGTCCAGTGAACGAATGCCAAGCCCTTTGTGGGGCTGCTTTTATCTATAGAATGGTTGGCCTTTGACAATGGCTTTTTTGTATCCCTCCAGATGAAAACTTTATCCCTTGGGGTGCTTTAGATATCTGACTTCATTCATCCTTACTATATTGTCAGGGCACAAAAAGGGTCAGAATTTTTTCCCCTCCTATTATGCTGATGGAGAAACTGAAGGCTAGAAGAGGAAACTGACTTTTCCCCACAGCACACAGCAAACTTGGGGTATGGCTGAGATGAGGATTTCTGTATTCTGTCTCCTGGGCATTTTTATCCTTCTGGGGGACAATCTCAGCCCCTTTCATTCATAGCACAGAGATAAATCCTGGAACATGTGGTAGAATTAAAAGGACAGGGGAGCAAAAGGAAGCAAGGAGCCAGGTTTGAATCTTACCTCTTTCACTTACTGAGCTACTCTGAGCAAGTCACTTAAACACTTTTACCCTCAGTTAAGAAAGAATTTCGGACCAATAATAATAGTAGCACCTGCAAAATGCTTTACATATGTTGTCTCATCTGAACCTCGGAACCACCCTGAAGGGAAGGTTCTATTACTATACCTATTTTATAGATGAGGAAATGGAGGCTGAAAGAGGTTAAGTGACTTGTCCAAGGTCACCAGCTAGTTGGATTTGAACTCAGGTTTTCCTGACTCCATGTCCAACCTAGCTCTTCCTGGATGACATTCCAGATCTAACTCTTAGGTGCCTATGATTCAAGCTTTTCTACACTCTCCCCTTATAACTTCACATTTTATAAAAAGGGAAAAAAAAATCCCAAACTGAAACACCTCAGCCCTAACTGGGCAGGACAGAGAGTCAGCAGAGCTCATTAGTATTTGAATTTCCCATTCCCTTTCCCGAGGCTGGGGGTGGAGAATCTAGGAAGCTGTAGTTCCAAGGGATTTGTCAGATGTACCTATTCAGAAAAGGAAATGGGTCACCCTAGCTGCCAGCTCCCCCTGTGCATCCTTTAGCAAGAGCAGTGAGAAAAGGGTCTACGGATATAGCAGAAGAAGATCTGGGAGAGAGAATGCAAGGATATGGGGGATGACAGCA
>JAQQSU010006579.1:0-13470 GCA_028627135.1 Pseudochirops cupreus | reverse complement strand
TAGGGAGAGACGGAATAAGGAAAATTATCTCATATAAAAGAGGCAAGGGTAGACTGTCACAATGGAGGAAAAGAACAGGAAGGCAAAAGGGAATGGATCAATCTTACTCTCATTGAATTTGGCTTAAGGAGGAAATAACATACACACTAAATTGGGTATCTTACCCTACAGGAAAGTAGGGGATAAGGGGGGAATATTAGAAAGGAGGGCAGATTGGGTCAAAGTAGAAAATAGAACAAGTGGGGGGTGGGATAGGATGGAGGGAAATCTAGTCAGCTTTTCACAATATATCCACTATGGAAATGTTTTGCATAACTACATGTGTACAACCTATATTGAATTGCTTATCTTCCCAGTAAGGAAGGATGACAAGTAAGAAGAAAAAGAATCTGCAATTCAAAGTTTTAAAATCAAATGTTTAAAAAAATTATTATTATTATTTTACGTGCAACTGGGAAATAAGACATGCAGGCAATAGGGTATGGAGATCCATCCTTCCCTACCAGAAAGTTGGAAGGGGCATGGGGAGGATATAGGAGAGAGCAGATTGGGGGAGGGAGTATTCAGTGGGATCTCTGTTTTGGGGTGGTGGGTAGAGGAAAGACCAGGAGAAAGTTTGTAACTCAAAATTCTGTGGAAATGAATGTTGTAAACTCACAATAAATATAAAACTAAAAAAAATAAAAAAGGAGGAAACTGAGAAAAAAAATTCTCACAGGGAAGTTGGCCCAGGAACAAGGGGAAGTGGGAGATTAGTGTGCGAAATTCTGAAAGTCAAAAGAGAAACAATTGCAATAGGGAGTAGAAAAGGGATTTTTCTAAAGAAACCAACATGGAGGAAAAGGGAACTCAGAACCAACTTTTTTTTTAAAGATATGTACAGAAAATGAGAATAAGGGCAGGTAATAGGTGAATACAGGAGTGTGGTGCAGTCCTGTAAAAACAATGTCAGGAATACTAAAGTGCAGAGTGAGTTGAAGCTGTCAAAGGACGGTAAAGACAACCAAAACTTTTGTTTGTTTATTTTTAACTATACTGAGGGCAAGATGAAGATCATAAAAGGGATTGAGCTGCTTCTTGGAATGTATGAGATGGCAATAACTGACAACAGAGAGAAGGAAAAACTGTGGTATTCTTATTTTCCTTCTCTCTTTTCTGCCAAAGAGAATGACCTTTATACTAGAAATGACAGAACAAAAATGACTAACAGGGAGTTTATATTCAAGATAAATACAGAGATGCAAAGAAAATACTGGCTAAAGATTATATGCCTTTTTAAAAAAACAACAACAATACAATAGATAGGAGAAAAGAGTCATTTTAGGATAATATGAGGGTGAATGAAAACTAAGAACAATTCATTAAACAACAGTTGAGTTAGAACAAATCAGAAAAATAACAGACTTCAAATTCATTATCTCAACAATATCATATATCAAAACCTATGAGATTTAGCAAAACAATTTTTAGAGAAAAAAGTCATCAAATTGAGTGTCTAAACTAAAAAGAGAGGGGAAAAGTGATTAAATGAATTATGCTTACACCTAAAGGCATTAGAAATAGAGACTAACTGGCAGAAGTGAGTTCAAATACATAAAAAATGCTGGAAGGCTCTAATTAATTAGTTAGCTGTCTTGTGTTCCAAAAAAATTTGGACCCCAAAGGTGAAGATTTTGGGAGTAGAGACATCCTACTCCTTGTTCTGCACCTTGAATCTATCACCTATGTCAGGTGGTGGGTAGCATGCTTTGCCATCTGTCCTCTGGAATACTGGTCGCTTATTACATTCATCAGTTCTAAAGTATTTCAAAGTTGCCTGTGTTTATGATGTTGTTACCGTATTAGTTCTGTTTCTGCTCACTTTATTCAACATCATTTCATGCAAATCTTCTCAGTTTTCTTTGGAAACTATCTGCTAGGACCTTTTTAATATGACATTTAGTAGACTTACTTGGAACTGCATTCAATGGAATTCTTTGGTGCACCCTGCTGGGGGAGATACTTAAAGGATAATGGTTAATACTTCTCAGAACCACAAAGACTTCCGAAACTGAAGTTGGGGACAAATGTGTCAAATATTCTAACTCGGGTCCCAGAAGAGTGCAGCAATAATGACAGCAACTCAGGCAGACCCCATTACAGCCCTTTAGTTACAATAATCTAGAACTGATAAGACACTTTCACTTTGCTACCAATACAATACCCAGCAATCAGTAGACAAAACCTTCTTAGTAAAGGTTTAGAGAACTAAGGGGTAGGATTGTTGGGAGGTAACTTTCTCTTTGGCAATTGAAGGGGGCTGAAACTATCTATATAGCCCCTGTGAAAGAAGAGATAGTTCCTCAGGAGAGACTTCTAAAGGGGCAAAGATTTGGTATCCCCCACTATGGGTCTACCAGAGAGGGAAAGGTCTTGGCTGGTGGTCCAGGGAACATTGAGTAGGTGGAAGGATAGATTTCTTAGTACTGACCCTGGCACCAGGGTAGGCTATGTACAGGAGGTTAATAGGGCTTAACTACCTTACCACAGTTGACCCTGATCCATGGTAAGGATCAGGAACTGTGACAAAGGTGTCATCTGTGCTATGCCTCTGATTTTTCTGGTGCTGCTCCTCCTTATTTGTTTACATAAGGGAACAGCCGTGAAATACAAAGATATAGTGTTGCCCATCACATAGACTTAATCATTAGGATTAGACTTTCTGAATGAGAAAAGCTAAGCACTGGTTTTCTGGTCTTTGTCTTCGTCTACATTTTATCAATATCTGTTTTAGTGTTTCTTCGCTTCTTTCAAAAAATTATTTATTTTCTATTAGTTTACAACATTCAGTTCTACAAGTTTTGAGTTCCAAATTGCCCCCCTCACCATAGTGGTATGTAATCTGTTATAGGTTCTACATATACCTTCACATTAAACATTAATCAAATTGTAAAGAAGAATTATAACCAATGGAATGAATAATGAGGAAGAAGAAACAAAATAAAACAAAATGAAAAAGAGAGAGAGCAAGTAGTTTGCTTCAATCTGCATTCAGACTCCATAATTCTTTCTCTGGTTGTGGATAGCCTTTTCCATTATGGCTCCTTAGAAGATGTTCTCTAACCTTTCATTGCTGAGATGAGCCCAGTCTATCAAAGTCAGTCATCACAAATACAATGTGTCTGTAATTGTGTAAAAGTTCTCCTGGTTCTGCTCTCCTCACTCAGCATCAGTTTAGGTAAGTCTCTCCAGCTTACATTATGAAGTCCCTCTACTCCTCATTTCTTATCCATTACATTCATATACCACAACTTTAGCCATTCCCCAACTGATGGGCTTCCCCCAATTCTTTGCCACCACAAAAAAAAAGCTGCTAAAATATCTGTACATAAAATAAATATTTTTGTTCTTTTCCCACTTACATGATCTCTTTGGGACACAGTCTTAGAAGTGATATTGCTGGGTCAAAGGGTACACACATTTTTATAGCCCTTCAGGCATAGTTCCAAATTGCTCTACTGGATGGTTGTATCAGTTCACAACTCTACCAACAGTGCATTAGTGTTCTAATTTTCCCACATCTTCCCCAGCATTTATCATTTTCCTGTTTTGCCATGTTAGCAAATCTGACCGGTGAAATGTGGTACCTAAGAGTTGTTTTGATTTGCATTTCTCTGATCAATAGTGATTTAGAACATTTTTACCTATGATTATAGATATCCTAAATTTCTTCCTCTTTAAACTGCCTGTTCATATCCTTTGACCATTTATCATTTGGGGAATGACTTGTATTCTTATCAATTTGACTCAGTTCTCTATATGTTTTAAAAATGAAGCCTTTGTCAGAGATACTCTTCCAGTGCTTCTTGTCAGGCTTCTCACGCCTCTGAAGCTGGCATGTCAATTAATAGCCCATGGGTCATATAAGTGATAGAAGATCTTATAGAAGACTTTTATGCCCTTGCCACTAAAGAGTAGTCATACAAACATGATCCCCTCTATACAAACTATACTATTTTTTTCTTTAAAATATTATAATAATCCTTGAGATTTAATTGCCCTACATAACTAAGTTAAGAACCATCAACTTAGCTTCCTGGTGGCAAAGAGCTCATCCTTAAAGTCTGACACACACTTCTGAGTGGTTGTAATGTTAAGGGAATTTGAAGATCTTCATCACTCATTAATAAGCCTATGTGCCCAGCTGTGATACATCCAGAATCACATAGAGTCCACTGGGAGAGGAACTTGCTTAAAGAGAAACTTGCTTAGGGGAGGCTTGCTTTCACACATTTTGGTACTAACCTAATTAGGCACTGAATCAGGAGGGTGTGATGCCTTCTGGCTCTGAGAAGTGTATATATACTCTGAGTTGGTATTTTGCTTTGGGGGTTCGCTTATGAGAAGGACCCTGTGATTCCCTGGTAGAGACTCTGACTAGTCATATGTTTAGAACCCCCCAACTGTTCAGATGTAAAGGCTCTGTCAATCTAGCGGTATATGTAAAGTATATAGCAATATTGCTCTAAATTAAGCAGTCAGAGCCGTCTGTTGGTCTTTATGCTAATTTCTCTGCTGTTATTTTCTTTGCCTGTATTTTCTCTGTTTGTATTTTCTTTGACATTCAGGGTGCTGACCTTTCCCCTGAACTAATGAATGTAGTTAAAGTAGATTATAGACTCTTAAAAGTTGCTTTTGTTTAAGAAAAGCAGATCAAAGAACTGTGCTAGCAGGCCATCCTGGGTATGCTAGGATGGTTACTGCTATCACAGTATGACCAAAACAAAGGCAGAAAAACTGAGCCTAATTCAGTCAACTCTATATCTTTGCTGAATATCCTTTCCATGCAGATTAAGTAAATTTCTTTTTATTAGATGGTCTACAAGCATCTCATTTGTTCTGTAATCAAACCTGAACCACTAGACCAGCCTGAATCAATCTTGGTCCATAACATCCAAAGTCACACAGCAAGTATGTATGAGAGGCAGAGTATAAAGTCAAGTTTTCTTGATTTCAAAGTCAGCCAACTATCCATGACTATGCCACACCATGCAAAAAACAAACAAAAACCAACTAATTACAGATTAGTGAGCTTGAGGTTTCCTGCCTGCCACCAGGAACCTTATATGAGTTTGAGTAATAGCAAGAAGATATATGTGAAAAGTACTGATGGTAAAAATAACAAGCAGCTAGGTGGTATGGTAGATTGAGTTACTGATTTAGAGTCAGTAAGTATTGTTTGAATCCTGCCTCAGACACTTAGCTATATGACCTGAGCCAAATCATTTAACCTTGTTCAGGCTGAGTTTCTTCATCTATAAAGTGGGGATAATGTTAGTGCCTATCTCACAGGATTATTGTGAGGATCAAGTGAAATAATATATGTAAAACACATTACAAACCTTAAAGCACCATATAATTACCAGTTATTATGATTATAACAACCACAAATATCTAGGATTTATGACAATGAAGGTGAAGGTATGGGTATTAAGAAAATAGAAATGGAGAAAGACATAGAGAAATCAATTCTGTAGGAACCTTGCTGAAAGCTATACTGGCAGATGGACTTCATAGGTATACTTAGGGTCCTATAATCTTTGGGCTATTGGGCATTCCTCTCCTTTGCCTCTTAATTCTCCACACCTGTGATGATCATAGGGCTGCTATATAAGCTTTATTTTTTTAAGGAATCAAGTCATTTTGTAATACAACCAATATATATTAAATATATTCAACTAATCTCATCAAAATTAAAAGTATATACATTTTTTCACCTTTAAAGTCAGGAGGTTGGACTAGATGACCTCCAAGGTCCCATTTCAGTTCTAAATCTATGATACTGTGCTATTTTTTCAAGAGATTCTTTTCCCCTCCCAATAAATACTTACAGAACACCTTATGATGGAGAAGCAAATGAACACTCTATGCCACAGTCTCTAATTTACAATCTATTTGGAAAAACAATACAAATTCAACAAATGTTTCAAGACAGCATATTATTAAGTAACAAATGAGCAATAAGGAAGTTCAAAGGTGAGAGAGTTCAGTATGAAACCTGGCAGATGAGGTGGTACTTGAGCTGCACGTGAAACACTAATAACTCATATGCTTTTTAGCTCTTCAAGTTTTACAAAGAGCTTTCCTCACAAAAAGCTTGGGAAGTAGGAGAGTTGTGCAGATTTTTAGAGGGGGAATCCACACTTTCTTCAGGCTCAGAGAGGTAAAATTCTGTGCTTGTTGTCACATGTATAGAATTTGTTTAAACCCAACTCAGAACTGTAGAATTCTCCAGTGATCTCTATTCAGATGTGGGCCGTTATTTTTTATAAGTGAATTAGAAATAAAAGACATGTTATCTAATCATCAGATGACACAAGACTGAGGCCAACTAACACACTGAATCCAAGTCAAGTTTAAAAAGAAAGCACAACAAAATTTTGTTAGAACAGAATATTGGATTGAATCAAATTTAAGAAACAAGAAATGTAAAATCTTACCTTTGGGTTCAAAAAATGACCCAAGATATAAAGTAAGGGAGATATAGTTCATTTTCAAAACATCTTAGGTTTTTGGTGGACTGTAAGTTTGATATACTTCATCATATGGCAGACAGAAAAATTTGATATTTTATGGCATTAAAGAACATAATGTTCAAGACTATGGAAGTGATAGTTTCACTGTATTTTATCCCATTTGGACTGGATACCAATGACATATTCTTTTCAATCTGGGTGTCACTGTTTAGGAATGAAAAACCATAAAGTTAAAGGTCTTAAATTCAGGTATTTTGATGATCAACTAAAAGAATAGGGAATATTTAGCCTGAGGAAGGAAAACTTTGGTGGTAGGAGAATGGGAAAATAGATGGTAGCTATATTCAAATATTTGAGGAGCTTTGAAGTACAAGATTAGTCTTAATTTCCTTGACTCCAGAAGGCAAAATTAGGAGTATTGTGTGTAACCAGAGTTCTAAAGCCTTTTGATATGGGACTTTTTCCTCATTGGTAAAGGTCAATGCCCCATGCCTCTGTGAGGGGCAGGTTGGGGTTGGTGAGAGTGGGAAAGAGCAGATATTTGCTCTCTCTTTGTATCAAGAGTCTCTCCAGGTCATTTTATTCTCTTTAGTCTCTTTAGGCTTTGTAGTCATTTTGGGCACTCCTGGCCTACACCTTTGAGAGGGAAGATAAAAGATGTCAACCCCTTTTCATGTTGCTGAAGTAAAACACTGGAAAGAAGCTGACATGAAAGGAACTGGCATTCTCCATCATGCCCCTGTCTCCAACTTGCTACATTAGAGATTGTGGGTAATTCCCCACTTTGTGTGAGATCTGATATTATCTCTTGGTTAAATTGAGTTAACCTTGCTCCCAGTAGGAGAGCTCTTTTACTATGCATGTTCTCCACTGTATACTTTCTTTGATGTCTGTTTGGCTATCAAATTGGATAAATCAGTTCCTTTGCTAAGTTCAATCTGTGTTCATTGTGAAACTAGCATTTGATAGAGTGTCAAGTTTTGGATATAAAGATTGAAATACTGCTTCCCACAATTAATGAAACACTGATCAGAAGTTATATTGAACCCAGCACTATATTCCTAAGACTAACAATATTTAAGGAAGCAGATAGCTATGATTTTAGCCTGGTACCTCCTCTCTCTTTCTGAGGAGAGCAGAGTGCCCAAATTTCTGGCCACGACCTCCTTCTTCTGCTTCTGGTGGCAACCAAAGTCTCCAGTGGTGAAAGGTAGGTGAGAAGAAGAGGCTAGAGATATCTATTTTGCCTCACTTTGAGCATACAACAACCTCTCCATGCTACATGTGGGAAAAACCTTTACAACTTAGCTATAAGATGAAAAGAGTTTTCGTGTAAAGAAAAACTTTCTAACAATTAGGAATAGGAAAAAAAAATTAGAAGGAATTGTTTCAAGTAGTAGTGTATTCCACTTTATTGGAGTTCTTCCTCAAAGGCTGGGTGATCTCTTCTTCAGGATGGTGCAGAGAAACATTTTGTTTAGGTGTTTGTTGGACTGTAGGGTCTCTGAGACCCCTTCTAGCTGACACTGCACTCTTTCCATTGTCCTGCCTCTTGGTAGGATACCCTTTGAAGGGTGAGCAAAAGATGACCATTTTTTTCAAATAAATTCAATTCATAAATCATTTCTCAAGCATCTACCATATGAAAGACTTATCTAAACAAAGGATAGAAAATGTCTTAAAAGGTAATAAAAACAAGTGTGACTAAATAAATTTTAAAAGGTTTTGCATGAATTAAAATGAATCAATTAGAAGAGAAATTTCAAAATGGTTTTTTAAAAATATCACCAAACATTGCAAATAAATGTCTGCTATTCAAAATATATAAGAAGTTAATCAAGATACAAAGCACCTTCCTCCAATAGATAAGTGGTACAAATATATGTAAAAAGTTTTTGAAAGAAAAATATCAACTATAAATGACCACATAGAGATATTTTAATAGTAATATAACAATAGTAATAGTTAATAGTAATATAATATAGTAATAAATAAATAATATAATATAATAAAATTAAAAATTTTTAAAAGTCTCAGATTTCAATTCACAGCTTTTGGATGGGAAAACTGTTCACTGCATTGGTCAGAGTTCTTACGTCTTTCAAAGTTATTTGTCTTTATAATATTATTGTTAATATAAACATTATAATACTGATGGTAATCATGTTAATCATATGACAATTCATACAAGTCTCGTAAGATTTCTCTGAAATTTTCCTTTCTTCTGGGTCTACTACAAATTTGTGCTACACAAACTCAATCGGACCCTCACTACTGCTAGTCAATCCTATTATACCTCCCATATCTCCTCAGTATCTCCACTCTCCAAGGCAGCTCTTCTAAATCTTTTCAATCCCTTCTCAAACCTCCCATGACTCTTTCTCCCCAATGTCTCAGGTAAGAACCTTGCCTCAAATTTTGCAGGAAAAAAATGAGCCCATTTGCTATGAGGTTCATCTTCTCCCTTCTTCCTAATCTACCATTCAGGTGCTTTCTACCACTAACCTCACTCCTGTCTTACATGATAAAGTGTCCTTACTTTTTAACATAGCTAACTCCTTTACTTGTTGAAGTGATCTCATTCTATCCTATCTCTTCCGAAAGATTGTACCCTCTGTCATCCTCATTCGTTCACTTATTTTTAATCTCTCCTCGTCTACTGGTTCATTCCCTTCTGCCTACAAACATCCCTCACATCCTGAACAAACTCTCACTTTACCCTTGTATCTCCTCTATCACCCTACATTTCATCTTCCCTTTGTAGCTAAACTCTTGAGAAGGCTGCCTACACTGGTGCCTCTACTTTCTCTCTTTTTAACCCTTTACAATCTAGCTTCTGACCTTATCATTCCACTGACACTGCTCTCTCCAAAGTTACTAGTCTTAGCTACCAAATTCAATGGCTTTTTCTCTATCAGCTTTTTCTCTAACAGTTGCTCATTTTCCCCTCCTTAATAGTATTCTTTCTAGGTTTTTTTGGGACATCATTCTTTCCTGGTTCTCTTCCTATATGACCACTCCCTCTCTGTCTCTTTTGCTCAATCCTGTTCCAAATCTTGTATTCTAACCATACGTGCCTTTCAGGATTCTATTCTCTTATGGAATTTTTTTTCTTCTCCCTCTATGCTACTTCACTTTGTGATTTTATCAGCTCCCATGGGTTTAATTATGATCTCTATGCTGATACCTCTCAAATCTACCTGATGTGCATAAATCCTAGCTGACCTGCAATCTTGTGTCTCTACTTTTCATCAGACATCTTGGACTAGTGTCTAGTAAACATCCTAAACTCAACATGTTCAAAATTGAACTCATAATTTTTCCCCTTAAGCCTATCTCCTACCTTTCCTATTACCAAAGAGGGCAACAACTCTTCTCTGTCCCTCAGGCTTGCAACATAGGAGTCATCCTGGATTTTTTGCTATCTTTCAATATTCCCCATAAATATCCAATCTGTTGCTGAGGCTTGTCAATTTCACCTTCACATCTCTCAAATATAACCCATTCTCTCCTCTGACTTTCCACTCCAGTACAGATGCTCATCATCTGCCTCCCTCGAGTCTCTGCCCACTTCAATCCGTCTTCCACTCAGACATTAAAATAATTTTCCTAAATCTCAGGTCTGCTTATGACAAATCCTTACTCAACAAATTACAGTTACTTCCTATTGTCTCCAGGATGAAATACAAAATGCTCTATTTATCATTCACACTCCTTCATAGCCTAGCCTTCTCCTACATTTCCAGTGTTCTTACATCTTAACTCACCAACAGATGTTCTTTGATCCAGTGACACTGGCCTCCTGGCCCTTCCATGGATAAGACACTGTCTTAGCTCTGGGTACTTTCCTTGACTGTTTCCTATGCCTTAAATGCTCCTCTTCCTCCTCTTGCCTATTGACCTCCCTACCTTCCTTTAAGTCCCAACTAAAATCCCTTCTTATACTGAAAGACTTCCTCAATCTCTCTTGATTCTAGTGCCTTCCACCTGTTAATTACTTCCTATTTATCCTGTATATAACGTGCTTTGTATATGTTTGTCTACATATCTCTACCATTAGATTGTAAGATCCTTAAGGGTATGCACTATCTTTTGCCTCTTTTTTGTACTCCCAACACCTATCTTGGTGCCTAGCACATAGTAAATGCTTAAGAAATGTTCATCAATTAATTGCTTATGATACAATAATGTTCATGTATGATAATTTATTTGCCCATTCCCAACTGAAAGGTTCCTCTGTAGTCTCTAATTTTTTTTGCCACTACACAAAAAAGAGCTGTTATAATTTTTTTTTGTATATGTCTTGTTCCATTTTCTTTGACCTCTTTGAAATATAGGCTTAGTACTTGTATTCCTGAGTCAAAGGCTATATACAGTTTGGTGATTCTTTAAGAATAGTTCCAAATTGCTTTGAGAATGGATAAAACAATTCATAGATCCAGTACATTATTGTGCTTATCTTCCCATAGTACCTCCAACCTTATCATTTTATTTTTTTTTTACTTTATTCCCTCTGATATTCCCGAAGTTATCATGTATGTGTGTGTGCATGTGTGCATCTGTGTGTGTATCTTATTTGTACATAGGTATTTGTGTATTTTCTCCCCATTTGTCTATATGTCACTAAAGAGGAAGGATAGATTTTTGCCTTTGTATCTCTTATTGTATCACAACAACTGACACATTGTAAGCACTCAATAAATGTTTGTTGACTTAACTATGTCTATTTGCATCTTTGACAACGAAATGGGTAGGAGGTAAAACATCAGAATGATTTTAATTGGAATTTCTCTAATTATCTGAAGCCTTTTTTTCATATGACTATTCATAGTTTACATTTCTTCCTTTAAAAATTGCATCTTTATATTTTTTTAACATTTACCAAATGATGAATGGTTCTTGTGCTTATAAATTTCAATCAGTTCTCTCTGTATTATGGAAATGAAATATCTGGAAGAGAAACTGCAAAAAAAAAATAGTAATAGCTCTCAAACTACACTGCAAAGTAGTGATCATCAAAACAACTTGGTACAGCTAAAAACAGAGAAGGATAGCACTGAAATAAATACAATACGTAGAAGCAAACCTTTAGCCTAGTATTTGATTTTAGAAAAAGGGCATCTACAACAACAAAAATAGAGAGAATGAGGAACAGATAAACAAAGGCAAGCTACTCATACAATAAGAAATGCTATGAGATAGGGGAATATGGAGATTTTTTTTTCTGGTTAACCATTTCCAATGCTTTAAATGGGAGTCTGTAATGGTCATGGGAATTTGAAGATCTTCCCTGCCCCTTGATAGGCTTAGGTGAATTTGAGGACCTTTTCTGATTTGAAAATATACTCTGCCCCTTAATAGGCTGAATGTGGTCACATGGAGCCTGTGCTGAGAGAGTTGTTTTTACCAGAGTGCCCACACCTTGTTACTTTGTGATTGGGCAGTGGATCATGAGGGTTGTGATGTTCTCTGACCCTGGAGAAGGCTATATATACCCTGATGTGAGGTTTTCTTTGGGGCTCACTCATGGAAAGAGCTGTGTGATTTGTCCAGATGAGATTCTGGGCAGTTATGGAGTCCCCTGGTTTTGAAAACCCAGATATTGGTGCTTCTCTCTCTGATAACTAACACTGTGTATAACACAGCTAGAAGCCCTGTCTTCTGAATTGTGTTATTTTCTCTGTCTGTACTTTTTGTCTGCTTGTAACATCTGTTCATATTCTCTGAACTTCAGAGTGCTGACTTTTTCCCCCTAACTAGGGAAATGACAAATGTTTGATTAAAGTAAGATTGGTAACCCCTTTTTGAGTTGCTTTCCTTTAGAAAAGCAGAGCAAAGAACCATTGCTAGCAGCCGTCCTGGGTAGGCTAGGGTGCTTGCTGATATGGATTCTGATGACTCAAATTAGATCTGGCTACTATTTTCCAGGTCATTTTTAAAATAATAGATCTTTCATGTATTCATCCAAATTTTGGCCTCATGTATTTAATATTTTTTGTATATTATAGAATGCTTTAGTTCTTTCTTCCATTCTCTTTTTTATTTTGCTCCAGTTTTTCAACTTGTATACTAATCTTTGTATTCCCCTTCAGAGTTTTTCAAGAAGAAATTTTTTCATTACTTAGTCTACCATTCATTTATTTCATTAGGGCTTATTTCTAAGATCTTATGTGCAATCCATTCCATTTCCTCTTCTCAATATTGTTGTATCATTATGTTTTTCTTGTGTAGTGTAATCTTTATATTTCCTTACCCTATAACATTTCTTAATTTTACAAGCTTTCCTTTGATTGTTTATTTCTCATTCTTTCTACTTTTTTGTTGTGTTTTGCTTCTCAGTGTTGTGTTTGTTCCAGTGATCCCCAACTCGTTTTTTTTTTTGCCTATACCAATTTGGACAATTGCTACTTAGTATACATTGATCTGATACTATCAGGCCCCTTTCCTTTGCCAGATCCTCTTCCAGATCAAACTCTCTATGTTTCTTTTTTATTCCAATTCAATCACTTCCAGAGAAATATCATGTTAATTTATTTCTAAAAATTTATTTCAGTCTTTAGCATCTTTTTTCTTTTCTTTCTTTTTTCATTTTGATTTATCCAGCTTTGAAAAGTCCTCAGGCCTCCCACTTTTTGAGCTTTGTTTTCTATTTTCCCCCAACTTATTATCTCCATTAAGAATTTAGATGCTAAACAAGCACATATCTGAGTACAGATATAAATGAATCCATAGAGGGCATAAGATCAATTGAATAGAAAGGGATAATATTCCAAATGGTGAAATGGTGAGGAGAGAGAGGATTACATTGAGAGGAGACAGAGAGAGTCAGAATGGGGTTGAGCATGGAAGAGGCAAGAGAGAATTGTTACAATAGAGGGGGAAAAGAGGAAGGCAAAAGGTAAAGAGTCAACCTTACTCTCACAGAATTTGGCTTAGGGAAGGAATGACATAAACT
>JAQQSU010006578.1:0-13470 GCA_028627135.1 Pseudochirops cupreus | reverse complement strand
TATAATAATATGTTTAATATATATTTATAATATGACATAATAATATGTTTAATATATATTTATAATATGATATAATAATACATTTAATATATATTTATAATATGATATAATAATATGTTTAATATATATTTAATATTGAGAGTGTCTCATTAGCTGTCGTATTTTGAAGCTGAATGTAGTTTCTCTCTTTAATCTCTATTACCCATGTCTATTTATACTGTGGACTTTTCTGAAGTCATGATGCCCACTCCTGTTTTACATTCAGCTGAGGCATAGTATACTAAAGTAATGTCTTCTGTTTACTTGAACTCTTTCTTCATATTTAAGTGTTGCTTTCTGACCCATTCTTTCTGCCACCCTGTTCCATTTTTAAGAGTGAGTTCATCACATTCATGTTTGAAGTTTATAACTTTTAGCTTTGTTTTTTCCCCCATCATCTGTCATTATAATCTTCCCTTTGCCCATTTTCCACTCTTTTAAGGAAAAAAAAAGTAGGGGTGAGGGAAGGAATGAATTTTCTTTTTGTTTAGTTGTGTCTGCCTCTTCATGACTCCATTTGGGGTTTTCTTGGCAAAGATAATAGAGTGTTTTGCCATTTTCTTCTTCAATTCCTTTTACAGATGGGCAACCTAATGCAAACAAGATTAAATGACTTATCCAGGGTCACACAGCTAGAAAGTGTCTAGGATCAGATTTGAACTTGAGAAGATGAGTCTTCCTGACTCCTGTGCCACCTAGCTGCCCCAGAAATGAAATTAATGCTAGTTATCTATTCCTGGAACAGTCTGATCCTGATCTCTCTTCTCCTAGATCCCAAATTTTTTTTCTGCTTCTCCGTCTCTCCTTTTTTGTAATCAGCTCTCTCTGTAGGTAGTTTGCTTTGCTTCTGACTTTCCTTCCTACTTTCAACTCTTTTACCTCCTTTAACCACTTCCCTTCTCCATATCCCTGTTTATATTATGGTATTTTATATTATACTGTTTTCCGCTAACTGTCTATTGCCTAGTTCTAATAAAATGAGGTTCATTAGATTCTTTTGCCCTCCAACCACACCTCCATGCTTGACTAACATTCTGCTATGGCATCCCAATTGTGAGAGTAAGTTTTTCTCTCCTTACCAATTCTTCCTTAGTGTATTTCTTTATTTGTTTCATCTTGTCTCCTCTCATTCTGTTCTTTCTCTCATCCTTCATTTCTCCCTCTGCCCCATCCAAGAATTTGAATTTGTCTTTCTTTGTTTCTTCATTGGCCACTATGCTTGGGATTCTGAAAGAAAGTCTTTTTTCCACCTTTCAAGGTTTAAAATTTTATTAATCATTTAGCCCTTTAAAGATGTGCACACATTTATCTTTCTAGGTTTATTTAATTTCTTTCAATTGTATTTTAAAGATTTTATCTAGTTCTAATTTTATCAATAAGAATACTTGGAAATCATTACTTGTATTAAAATATCTTTGATTTTATTTAATTTTAAACTTTTATTTTCAGTTCCTTCCCTCCACTCCTCTCTCCCCCATTGAGAAAGCAAGAAATATGATATCCGTTATATATATGAAGTCATGACTTTTCCATATTAACCCTGTTGGGCAAAAAGGCAAGAAAAATAAAGAGAAAAAAACCTCTTCATTCTTCATTCTATAAAATGAAGCATTCTAAAAAATGCCTCATTCTATACACAGAATCCGTCAGTTTTCCATCTGGAGGAGGACAGCATTTTTCATCATGAATTCTTTGGAATTGTCATGGATCATTGTATTGATGAGAGATGTTAAGTTCACAGATAACTTTGTGTTGCTATAGAATTTATGCTCAGCTTTGCACAATGGATTATTATTGAGGGTAGAGTCTCCCACTTTTTTCTTTTTAATATATTTTGTCCCTATCTTTTCTTTCTTTTTTTCATTCGCTATGTAATTCTAATGGAGTTCTTTTTTACTTGATTTGCCTCTCCTTAACGACTTCCAATTCTATGTTGCTTATTGACCTGGAAAGCGTAGTAGTATGTAGTCACATTTCTGGATGTATTAAATAACAGGCTTCTTTCAAGGGGTTGATATTCTACCCAGGATCTTAGAGATCCTCTCTTCCAGCCCCTCATTCTACACATAAAGATACCAAAATTCAACAGATCTGCTTAAAGTTACATATCTAGTTAGCAGAGGATGAGTGAGGGAGGCAGGATTTGAACCTACATTGTTTGATTCTAGGTCCAGTGCTGTCTCCACTGTATCTGTGTTCACTTAGCTTCCCATAGTTATTGAAATATGCTTTGTCTTTTGTTCCATCATACTTTTTGAGGAACTCAATGATTCTTAAACTGTGTCTTCTAATTTTATTATCCGGGTCAGTTGTTTTTGATAAGAGATATTGCACATTTTCTTCCAGTTTTGTAGTCTTTTGCTCCCCCCACTCAGTTTTCTGGATATTTTATTGAACTTTTGAGTTTTATTTCCTCATTCTGTTTTTCAGAGCATCTGCTACTGTTGGTAAGGTTGTCCAATTTCTCTTTTAAGCTGCCGATTATCTTTCCAAGTGCTTCAACAGCACATATTCCGTTATGTATCTCTTCATCTTTTTTCTTCATTTCTTTTAGGTTTTGTATCTAATCTTAGCATCCCATGCCATTTCTTTTCTTTCTATGGGATTACACTGTATTATTATGGAATTATTCTCATCTTCAGAAGTTTTGTCCTTAACCCGTAGTATTTCTACATTGTGTTAAGAATTATCTTACTTTTGCTTATTTTGTCAGTTTCAATGAAGGTTCTACCTCTCTTCCTTCCCCATTAACTGTTTCTTCTGAACTTCTCTTGGCTCTGGAATTGCTGAAGTTACTTTCATGTTATTGGTTCCTAGGGTCAAAGTATACATCTGTTATGAGTCATCTAGGAATCCCTGCTTTAGCTTGGAATAAGGAAGCCAGAAATTGCAACTGATAGTTTCTGGACCTTTCTTTTTTTTGTGACAGTTATGAATGAGGTGAAAGTTGAGCTAGGATAAAATGACCTTTGGACCCTTACCTTTAGATATTGTCTTATATAGCATGGTGTTCTATGGTTCTTTCCCCATTGTATAGCCATCAAATAGAAGAACAGCCAAGCTGGGCAAAAGTGACCTTTAGGTATCTCTCCTTGCAGTCTCAGTCAGCCAATGATTTATGTATAAGTGACTTTTAAGCTTTTTCCTGATTTGGACAGAAGTGTCTTCCCAGTCCCTCTTGTTAGGTTTAGTCCCAAATGGTGAAACTGAGTCCTTCCCTCTTGGCACTGGTCCATGGAGGACCAGTCAGTCACGTATGGTTCTTCTTTCAATCTCTAAGAGAACCACATCATCAGAAAGCTGATGCCATGACTTGCAAGTGAATTGGATGAAAGTGAGAGAGGGTTGTGCAAAGTCAGCAGCCTCACTTTCTCCTTTAGAGCACCTGGGTCTGGTGGCAGGACAACTAGAGATGATCCAGGATTCAGTGGAAGACCTTGGCCCTTTTAAAGCTAAGATCTTGAGTTCTCACTTTGACTGAGGCAATGCCTATTCAGTTATTAGGGCTATTTAAGGAGGGAGCCAAGGGATGGCCCCTTTAATTAAAAAAAAAAATCAAACTGGGAGGGAAGATCTTCAGGGTTGTTTCTGGCCAAAAGAAAAACAATTACTATTTATATTCACTCTCAGCCCAAAAAGTAACCATTAAATGATACTTGAGCAGGGACCAATGTTGGCCAATAGTATGATCCTTTGTTGTCATTAACCTCATTCCCAATCCTATCGGCAATCCCCTAAGGGAATTTTTTGTTTACCTTTGTCTTCCATTGATCTTTTGCTTCATTTGATGCACTGTCTTGTAGCTTTTGAGGTGATTTTTTACTCCAAGTGATTCTTAAGCCTAGGGTCCATTGACCTCAAATTGGCCATTGATAGATTTTAGTGGGTTTATACATTTTTATTTTAATATAATTGATTTCCTTTGGAAGTTCTTCATCTATTGTTCTATTTTTTTTTAAATCTAGTTGCTTCTTCTTAAGCCACTCTTGTGACCCAAATTCTTGTGCTATTTTTGCCTCTCTACGCATCCCCCACCATTTTCTGTCCATCTCCTAGGGAAACAGGAAGATGTGCTCTGTGAGATTCACATTGCAGGCGGTTGTGTCATGCCACAGGGAAGTGTTTGAGGCCTGGGAATTAGTTGGGTCATGTGGAGGTCAGAGCATATTGCACTGTCCCCCGCCAGGGGATACTGCATTGGCTCAAGACTCTCTTACGTGGGGTTACCTGCTGTTCCTGATTGGCGTCTCCACACCCTGGGGTCTTCATACCCTTGTAATTGCACTCCCCCTCTCACAATTCTGTTCGGCTGGGCTCTATCACGTGTGGTATGTGGATCTGGGGTCTATTTAAGACCTAAGGCTGGGAGGTATCTTGGAAGCCTGCCTTAGTATATGGCTTTAAGGCTTCCCCATGGAGAGACCTTAATAAACTTTTCTGTTTGGACCTCAGAGCCATGACTCTTCTGTCCTAAAAGGTACGCTAGCGTCATTGAGTTGTGTGTGTAACCGGTTGCCTCTGCTGGTAAGTTAGGGCACTCTAAGAGAGAACCCTGACAGTGCTCTAATGAAGACTAGTCTTGAAAAGAGTCATTTCCTGTTCTGTCCTAGGTTCCCATCCACTCTCACGAGGAAAACAAATAGAAGACGTTGGTTTAAAAAAAATTAATTAAACTTTTTTTTAACTTTTCTTCTTGGAGGGGGAAAGGCAGGGCAATTGGGGTTAAGTGACTTGCCCAAGGTCACATGGGTAGTAAGTGTTAAGTCTCTTTGGTCAGATTTGAACTGAGGTCCTCCTGCCTCTAGGGCCAGTGCTCTATTCACTGTGCCACCTAGCTGTGCCTAGAAGATGTTTTTAAATAAGACATTGTAAAAGTGAATAGATTGTATATGTCAAGGATTCAGTCAACATCAACTCTTCTTTGATGTCAAAGACAAGGAATGCACAAAAGATCTCAAATAGTACCTGCCCAATTCACTATTGTTCCCATCTTTGCTTCTTTCCTTCTACATTGCTCTAGGCAGAAGCTCAACTTCTATGTTTACAAAATCTAAACTAAGTCTTCTTGGCTACTGGAGTCAGATCGTTACTCTCTGTTTGGCAACCTCTCTCCAAAGACAAGATAAAATTGGTCTGCATTTCCCTTACTCCTTTATTCCAGGAAATTTAGCATCAGCTGAAAAACTGTTAGAAGGATTATTAAGGATTTCTTTAATGCCCTATTCCTTTTATTGGAAACAAAGTCAAGGAGGTAAAGCTTTTAGGGATGTCTACAAACGCAGGCTCATGAGTTCTTAGTTCATTTCTCTTTGTAAACATATCCTCATCATCTTTAGAATTCCAAGTTGTCACATTAAGTTCCATTACAGTAAAATGGGTTATTCTTTGTAATGAAGCTATTTTTGTGTCCTAACAGATGGTGGTCTACAGCAAAGGTGTCAAATACATGACCACTAGTGGCGTCATGGCTCACAACAGGGTGACCAAATTAAAATCTAACTGGGAAATATTTACCAAAATAAGTAAGAAATATGATAGAACATGGCTAATATTAATATGTGATTTTCTAAGTCAATATGAGGCCACAGGGATCCTTATATATGGTTTAGTGGTCCTTTATTTCTATTTGTTTGATCTCTCTGCTTTATTGAAACAGTATTTTGTTGATCTGGTCATAATGAATTTTCAGAAAGCAGTTTTGTTGTCCAATTGTTTTCAGTCATGTCCAACTCTTTGTGACCCCATTTCAGGTTTTCTTGGCAAAGGTACTGGAGTGGTTTTCCATTTCCTTCTCTGGTTCATTTTACAGATGTGGAAACTCAGGCAAACAAGGTTAAGTGACTTGTCCAAGGTCACACTGCTAATAAGGGTCTGAGGCCAGATTTGAACTTAGGAAGATGAGTCTTCCTGACACCAGACCCAGCATTCTTATCTACTATGTCACCTAGTTGCCCTGAGGAATAGCAGGGAGCCTATGCTTTCTTTGGTCCCTGTCAATGTAGCATTTACTTGCTTCAATCAAATAACTCACTTGTATTTGATTTATATTCCAGATAGAGAAGAGGAAGTGAGATCAGATATTCATTCCCTTTCCCTCTACTTTTTGTTTTGTTTTGTCTGGACCAATGATTTTAAAAATGTAGGAATTCCTGCTGGGAAAACTCTTCCACTGATACAGATTGGTGACTCATTTTAAATTTATAATCACAAGGCCTCGGTCCACTCTCATGTTACAAATGAAGAACTGAAGTCACATGGGTAGCCAGTAATGGAGTCAAGGGTAAACTCCAGATACTCTGACTCCAAATCCAGAATTCTTTCAACTTTTATTTGGAGATAATGTGCTTGGGGGCCAAAGAAGTTTATGTGTCAGAGAGTGGACTTGAACCCTGGTCTACCTTACTTGACAGCCAACCATCTGCTCAGTCTACTTTTCTTTGTGCTAATCAAGTGGGAATCAGGTTTTCATTTTCTGCCACTGTTGTTCACTAGCCACCTATGAGAACCAAAGCTCTTTGAGTTCAGAAGAGCAAAGGGGTCAGCGGGGTATTGAGTTCCTTCTGCCTTTTTCCTGAACTACACGGTAAGGAGTTGTGATTGCTAATTCACTGCAGAGAAGATGGATTTGAACAGCTTCTTTTCCAGTCTCTGCAGATGTGGAGTATAATTTTTGGCAACATATTTATGAGAAAAAATTCCGTTATCATTAGACATTTTGGAAGTTTCAGAGAGTTCATCATCATAGTCCTTCCATAGAAGGCAACACCTAGTGAGGTAAACTCAAGAAACGTTTTTGTTGTTTCATACGTGTGTTTGCTTCCTGTCTCCCCAATTAGACTGTGAACTCCTTGAGGGCAGAGATTGTCTTTTCCTTCCTTGTCGCATAGTAGGTACTTAGTACATATTTTTTGACTGATTTTAGCTGTTCTTTAGCTCCATCCAACGCATTCAAAGCACTAATAGCTCTTGGTTATTAAATACCACCATATTGGGTAACTTCCAGGGTTGCCCTTGGATTTTGTTTTCCAGTTTTTAAAAACTCAACAGGTTTTCTATACAGTATGTATACACACATATGATATATGCATATAAGACTATATGTGTGCATATATATGTATGTGTATATACATGTGGGTATATATACATATATACCTCTTTGACAATATCCTCTGATATAAATTGATGTATCATATACTAACAAGACATTTCCTTTTGCCTAAAAAATTTATTTTTTTGTTTAATGTAGGAGGCTGATCAAGAGAATTCCCTAATTAACTTGAGGAACTTATGGGGTTTGCTTAGAATTTTGTAATCTTCCCATGAAAGGACTAGATGGATTCATTGGCAGTGAGGTTCTCTGGTGGTTCTGACTCTCTATGTAATAACATTTTTGGTCCTTTGGAGGTATCCACGCTACTCTACATCTTAATGCTACGTAATAGCACTAATCAAATATTAATATTGAAAATGTGAGACAGCAGGGACTGATTTTATGCCCCCTCCCTTTTTTGCATTATCAGAGCTTAGTATATACCTGGCACATGGTAGGGCTCAATAAGTGCTCATTTCATTGTTTTCCTGGGAAACTTTGGGTCAATAGAGCAGTTTTGTAATTTCTCAAAATTGATGTAACTATCTTTTCTTTGAAACGTTGAACTAGGTCCATAACAGAAATGATAGAAATAGTTAATATTTGTGTAACTCTTTAAGGTTTGCAAAAGTGGTTTATACATGTTATTCTCGTATGATCTTCACATTAACCCTCAGAGATAGGTGCTATTATTACCTTCATTTTACAAATGAGGAAACTGAGTCTGAGAAGTTATGTGACTACGTAAGCCCAGAGTCTAGAATGTTGGAATAGAGGTTGCATTAATATAAAATTTTAGTATCAACTTTGTAAAGCAAAGAAAATATTCATAAATTTCATTCAAGGTTATGTTACTATTCCCCAAATCAGTACCTCAATCCTTGACCTAGGTACTAATCATGGACTCCCTTAAGTCTGGGGTAGCCTATTGGAGCCCTCCTCAGAATAAGGTTTAAACACAGGATTACAAGGGAAACCAATTATGTTGAAATAACTATCAACAAAAAAAAAATTTAAGTTCATGGACCCCAGTTTAAGAACCCCTACCTTAAAGCAATCCTGCAAAAACTGGAATTTTTTTGGTGTAATACCTTTTTCATTTCACCTATTCGTAATTGAAAAATGGAAGGAATGTTAGTTAAAACTACTCTGGGGGGTTATAGATGTATCACTCTAGGCATTTAGAACCAGGATTTGAGGATGCATTCTAACCTTATTGGTTGAATTCTTGGCATTAAAAGTTAAACACTTTTCTCATACTGCAAGGGCATTTTCAAGGTGGGAGGGAACATACAGAATAAAATTTATGTAATTTGCTGATCCTTTTTCATGCATTCTCTGTGTTAAACTGAATGGCATTTTCAGCATAGGAGATTGAACAGCACATGTGAAAAAATGAGATGGTAACAATACTGTAGTATTGTTTTCCTGAGCCCTGCTTGTCGTACTCTGCCATGCTTCTTTTTTCTAGGATCTCAAGCTAATGGAGGGATAGAGCAAGGAATTCTGGTGGGGATGAAGAGCTCAGAAGGGAATTCTCCCTTTTGTTTTTACTTAGTCAAAAAAGGCTTACTGGGGGGTGGGCGAGTGGTGCAGTGAATAGAGCACTGGCCCTGGAGTCAGGGGGACCTGAATTCAAATTTGACCTCAGATACTTAACACCTACTAGCCGTGTGACCTTGGGCAACTCACTTAACTCCAATTGCCCTGCCTTCCCCCCTCCAAAAAGCAAAAAAAAAACCAAAAAACACAACACACAGAAATGCTTACTGCATGAGATTAAAGTGAATTTTGAAGAATGGAATGGAATTAATCTCTTGTGTGTATATGTATATATGTGTATTAAGGGGGCAGTTGGAGCTGTATATATTAGGTTTCAGAAACAGATGTTGTAAGAGGATCTTTTCAGAGAAGAGACTAAAGCATGCCAAATGAAAAGGGAAAAGATAGGTGGATAGTTTCTATTATCATTGTTTAAAAATTTGTAACCTTTTTTAGAAGACATGCTGATCCTGCTAGAACATAACCAAAGAAGCATGAATATTTTCTTGTTTTTCCTTTGATGTTTTTTCTTTGCAACACATAAGCTAGCACCCAACAATTACAATAACTAATGAAACCATCAGATGACTCAGGATTTTATTTATTCTGAAATGTTTCCCTTTATCCCCCCAAGCAGGGCAGTTTCAGATTTGAGACAAGGGGACTAAGATATCATTTATTTGGAATGGTATAATCAACCTGTTCTTTAAAGATGGAAAGATATTCCAAATGATAATGAATTATGGTCATTAGACAAGCTTCAGACTAAATTCTAATTTTACCCTAGGGTCAATTTTGTGAATTTTTGTAAAGAACAAGTACTGTTGGCAATAGTGTTCTATAAAGAACCTCTGATAATGTGCAGCTAATACTACTAAATGCAGTCAAAGATAAAAATAAATTGATGGGAACCTTTCTAATATTTTAATGGTAAGAAAAAGATCCTTATTATCCACCATACCACACCCCCACCCCGCCTTTCTCCAGTGGTGACTGCGAATGTATCTCAGAACTTCATCCAAAATGACAAAACCATCTAAGAAAGACCATATTTGAGATGGTGTGAGTTCTTTATTGTAAGCTTTGTGCTTGCATTACTCAAAGTCTTTGTGTTGATTTCTTTTCATCTCTTAGTTTCTTGGTGTAGAAGTCTGTAGAGATATGGTGAAATGTCTGTGATTTTCTGTTGTGTCCCTTAAGTGTTGATAACAAAAGACCTGAACAGATGTGAGAAGGAAAGAGTCTTCTCAAGAGAGTATCTTGGGGATATGTCTTTTTAGTTCTTCAGATTTCATTTGGAGAATATAGAGATGAAAGGATCTTGTATTAATTACAGTAGCTTTGAAGGACTTTTTTTTTTTGCTAAAAATGTATTAAATCTGAAAAAGAAAAAAAATCACCTTGTAAATTGTTTAAATGAACAGAAAAGGAGAATGTTGTTTGGGAAAGTTGAGAAATAAATTTTAAAATTTCCTTTTACTTTTTAAAATGGTCATTTCCTAAAAATTTTTAGTCACCTACCTTCTACTTTCTCTTCCAGAGGAAGACCAGTAATTGCCTTTTCTTTTCAGATGTGAGTGTGTTCACTGATGCCTTTTCATTTGCTTCTTGAAGGTGACCACTTCCCAAGAAAATGTTTTTGCTTCCACCAACTTGACAGTATTTTATCTGTCTAGATATAATGGTAGTATTTTTGCATTTTATTCAGGTGGACATCTGACACCAAAACAAAAAACTAAAAGCAATCCAAACAAACTGAAAGCTTACCTTGCTTGTGTAGAGGGCGTAGGATTTATTCCATTTTTACTCAACAAAAGTTTTCTTCTTGTCTTCTCAGGAAGTATGGTCTAGTGGAGAAAAAAAATGCTAACATTGGAGTCAAAGCAGACTTGGGTTCGAAGTGTGTTCAAGGAGAAAAGCACTGACTTTTGAGTCAGAGAATCCTAGGTTCAAATCTCATGTTTGATACTTACTTTGACCTTGGGAAAGTCAACTTTACCTCCCCTTTGGCATGTTTCCTCATCTGTAAAATGAGTGGGTTCCACTAGATGGCCTCTGAGGTCCCTTTCAAAGCTCTTGATCTATGAACTGTCCTTGTATGGCTTTTTGAACAAAGTGGCTTAATTTCTGAACCTCATTTTGCTTATCTATAAAAGGGAAATAATACCAGTGGTTCCTAACCAGTCTCCTTCTACAATGGGGTAGTGAAAATCAGATGAGAATAATGTATGTGAATTACTTTGCCAACCTTAAAGCACTAGCTAGGTTTCACATCTCCAATCCAGCTAAGAGACACAGTGGTGATAGCCTCTAATTAGTGGCAACTAGGTTACATAAGTGGATAGAGCTCTGGGCCTGAAGTCAACAAGATTCAAGTTCAAATCCAACCTCCCACATACCTATAATGTGCTTGTGTTTGTATATATATATGTACACACACACACATATATACACACATAAACACACACCTCTATCTTTATCTACATCTCTATCTATCTAATCTATCTATCTATCTACACATTAGCCTTGGGGAAATTTACTGTCTGCCTTAGTTTTTTCAACTATGGAATGAGGGTTATAATAGGGCACCTACCTCTTAGGGTAGATGTGAGGATCAAATGAGTTATTTGTAAAGCATTTAGCACAGTGGTGCCTGGCACATGATAGAAGCTTAATAAATGCTTATTTCCTTCTTTCCTTCAATCCTTGCCTCTTCCTTGAAAAAAGTCATATCCTTTTCTCTTTCTGAAAAACACACATACCTACCTCTTTCTGGAATATCTTTGGTTTGCATTTGTTTCATTTTTTTAGTCCAGTCTCTAGAATCTTGGAAACTTCTATATCTAGATTCCTAAATAATCTCATTATTTAAATTCCATCTTGTCCTCCTTATTGTGGCATATTTCTCTCTCTTCCTTCTGAAAAAAACATTTGACCTACCTTTTTTTTGGAATACCTTTGTTCTCATTTCTTTCTCTCTCTCTCCAGTAGCAGAATAAATGCTTCCATTTCATCACTTGAAAGAACTATTCATTCCGTGGGCCTTTGGAAGGTATTCTATGCTCCTGAAAACTCTTTACTCTCCAACTCTTCTTTGAGCGCTTTATTTGAGTCTGCTTTTCCTGTTCTTTCCATTAAGAATCCTCAAATTTGTACCTGATCTTTCTTCTGAAGACCATGGTGTCTCGAGACATTTTTCTCTATTAGACCAATTGCCAAGCTGCCTTTTTAGGTATAAGTGTTAGGATACAGAAGGCCACATACCTTGCCTCTTGAAACACCAACTTTCAGTAGGAAGGCATCAAAAATAACTAATCCAAATCCCTTTGGATTTAAATCCTTTTGGACCATTGATGTAGTTGAACTAAACAACTCACCTTTCCACCATCTCTGAATTTCATTTGCTCTGAGGTTGGGTTGTTGATTTTCCTCAAAGAAATAAATATGAATTTTCTGCCCCTCTGGACCTTCATTTCCTACATTTCATCACACTGAGAACTATGTTGTGTTTACAAGATTTTCTTCTGTGTCAAATATATGATTTCATGCTGAATATTTCACATCATCCTGAAATGTCAATTAACTTAGCTTTCAAAAAAAGCACAAGTACATTGCAGAAATATCTACTGGTGATTATGGATTATATTTTGGAATCACTTGCCTGTTCTGAAACTTTCCTCAGCCTGCAGGAACAGAATTTTTTATTAGGAGGGGTGTTCAAGCATTATTTGTTACCTCTCCTTTTCTCCAGGGTCCTTTTGTCATTGTCCTGCTTTACTGGATTCATCCTTAACATTGTATGGCCTCTTGATTTCAAGAGTTGCCTCACTGAAAGAATGACTCATATTACATTCTCTTTTTTTGAAATATAACATGTGATTCTCCTCCTCCTGTCCTTCCTTACCTTACATGACAAAGCCCTGGATTATGGCCTCTCCATATACAAAGAAAAAAAAGTTTTTAGAGTTACCTCCTTCCTCCAGAAATCTCTCTTTGAGGAGCATTTCTCTCTCTGTCTTAATTTCCCTTTTTTCTCCCTCAGAGCTCAGACCAGTTCCTTTAGACTCTTTAGACAGAATCTAGTCCGACTCTTCTCAGTTGATGAATAAATCCAGCTTTTGACTATCCTTGCCACAGAATGGAGTTCACCTCTGTACCAGCTGAGAAATTGAAAGTTTTTTATCTCAGTGTACTTGTATTTAAATAGTTAAGTTTTGGGGGATTCCTCAAAAGAGCTCTTTGTTGTAACTTACTGCTTGTCTCTGCTGATTCGGTCTTAAGTTTACTCGACAGGGCTAAACAAAAGTTCTCCTTTTCTCCTGCTGAATTGTGGAAATTGATGTCTAAGTGGGGGTATATCTCATGTCTCCTTTCCCCACCTCCTCTTTTCCTTACCCTTTAGCTACCACTCTGGACTCAGTGTGAGAATGGGGTATAAGTTCTTAAGGTCTCTGTGGTCAGATGGTTGAGATCACTTTGGAAAAAGGGACCAGGGTGAGAAATGCCTGATTCTGATAGGGGAAGGCAATTTTTCTGGACACTGTTGCCCATTGTGGCGGTCAGGGTTGGAACCCTATAAACATGAAGAAGAGCAAGCAGCCACCTACCTTGGGTAATCTGAGAGTTTGTTAGCTCCCAGATATTTGCTCCTTCACTGCCCTGACTCAGTGCCTGAAATGTCCATAATTAAAGTTATCCCTTTAGTTTAAGGTATGGTTTTCCAGAAGTCAGGACCTGTTAAAATACCCATGTTGACCAGAAGGTGTAATTATATATATACATATATATATATATATATA
>JAQQSU010006577.1:0-13470 GCA_028627135.1 Pseudochirops cupreus | reverse complement strand
GCCGCCATCTTGGCTCCGCCCCCCCATTCTTATTTTTTTAATTGCTTCTTTTATTCTGAACTTAAGAAATAAAACAAGCATTTCCATAACATAGTAAAATAGAAAAAAAAGATGATTGCACATGAAGCTGCTAAGATATTATGTACAACTTGTTATTCCTTTTAAATATATAATAGTTATTATACAACTTTCTCTCCCCTATCTTCTTTTGTCTCCCCACCCCCAGATATGGCTACCATTAGAAAAAAAAATGTATATATGTATGTATGTGTATTTACACACATCTATATGTAAAATTATCCTACATATACTCTTATTTATCAGTTCTTTCTCTGGATGCAGATAGTGTCTTCCTTCATAGGTCCTTTGTGGTTAATTTTGGTATTTGTAATAGAGTGACTTAGTAGGCCAAATTGTTCTTTAGACAGTATTGCTGTTATGGTATACAATGTTCTCTTGGTTCTGCTCATTTTGTTCTTCATTATTTCATGAGATTGTATTCTGATATTAATATACAAATATTATCATTGAGAGACTATTTGTGTTAAATATATGTAATTTTGCAACAGAGATCATTTGATATTGCTGAAAACATCTGACAATTTGTTAAAAGAATATAACCCGTATTTCTTCCCATTCAATCCCTGGCCCTCTTCCTTGTTTATCTGCCATACTTGTCCAGGCAAAAGGTCATGAGGGCCTAAACTAGGTAGTGACTATGTAAGTAGAGAGGGGGAGGAAAGAGAAATTGTATGTTTATAGTGAGTGTAAAGAGACAAGGAGAATATTAAGGTTGTGAAGACGGGAGACTGTGAGGTTTCCTATGAACTCAGCAGTAATGGGAGTGTTGATAAGAGCAGTAGGTTTGTGAGGTGAAGAGCTAATGAATTTTGCTTTTTATGTGTTGAGTTTGAGATACCTGTGGACCATCCAGTCTGAAATGTCAACTAGGCAGTTGGTAATGCAGTACTAGAGCTCAGGAAAGAAAATAGGTCTCTATATACAGATCTAAGAATGATCTCCAATAGAGACAACAATTGAACACATGGGAGTTAATAGAAACATTGGGTGAGAGACTGTAGAAAGAAAAGTGAAGAGGGCCCAGGACAGAACCTTGGGGGTACAATAAGAATGATTTGTTATGACATGAATAAAGAACCAGCAAATGATACTGAAAAGTCAGATAGGTAAGAAGGAAGTAACAAGAGAGCGAAATATCATGAAAACCTAGAGAGGGCAAATTTTAGAGGTGGCAAAGTGAAAAAAAGTCATTAGATTTAACAATTAAGACATCACTATTATCTTTGAGAGACAAGTTTCTGTGAAGTGATGAGGTTAGAATCCAGGTTGAAGAAGGTTTAGAAGAGAGTGAGAGGAAAGGAAGGAGAGCTAAATAGAAGGATGACACAGATTCTCCTGGGAAAGACAAAGGAGTTGTCAGAGTTGGTTTCATTCTATGTACAAAGACAATGATAAACATCATTTCATGTCAATAAGAAGACTAGAGATGTAATTTCAGCTTGAGTTACATAACCTCTAATAAGAAATTGATAAGATCCTCTAAAGCCAGTCACATTAGCTAGATACATGTATAATAATCAATCACTACAGGGAAAAATATTGATTTTATCTTTGCATTGAGAAGAATAATAAACACACCATACATTTTTATAATTATAATTGACAAAATACTTTTATATGTACTATGTTAGTTGAAACTCCCAATGACCTTTTCAGATATATAGTGGTGGTATTATTATTCTCATTTCACAGATGAGTAAATGAGGCTCATATCATACTTGTCTAACATCATGCAGTTGATAATTGCATTTCCATTAATTTATTTGCCTCTTATAATAATGATTACTTTCTCGGCACTTTAATGAAGCTACTTTCTCCAAAGTAAAATGTTCTTCTAACCTCCAAATTCATTTGCCTTTTTGTTTCATTATTTTCCTTAACTTCTCTTTGGCATTTGGTTTTGGACCATTCCCCCCTTGACACACTTTACTTCATTGTTTCCTATGATCATAGATGCTTATAGTTCTACTCTTATCTAGCTGACTACTCATTCCTATTTCTTTAGATGGCTCCTCATTTTTACAGCTCTTAAACATGAATGTCTTCCAAGGGTTTGTTCCAAGTTTCCTTTTATTCTCTTAAATTCTGTATTTATTCTTGTAAATTCTCCCTGGTGATCCTGTCCCATATTGCCTACTGACTACTAGATGTCATTACATGGGTTCCACTCATACCACAAACTTAGGGTGATTAAAATTGAACTCATCACCTTCCGCCATATCATTCTTTCCCATTGCCTACTCTATTTCTTTCAAAGCAATACCATCTACCCTAAAGCCTTGACTTAAAAGTTTAGTGTAATCTTTGGCTCATTCAGTTCAATAAGCTAACATTTGGATAAGAGTGTTAGGTCCTTTCACATTTCCCCCCTCATCTAATCTAGTCAATTGGTATAGTTTGTGGTTCCTATATAAATGAGGTCTCATATCTTGATCCACTTTTACAACCTTCTATTTCTATTGAAATCAATATAGCACAAGACTAATTTCTCCTTAACTGGACTATTGTAATAGTCTCTTAATTGATTTTTCTGCTTCCATTATGTTCCAACTCTGATCTATCACCCACTCTGTTCTCATGAGTAATGCTTTTAATGCACTTGTTTATTCTCATCACATTAACCCTAGCTCTGGAACCTCATCTCTCAATATTTAGATACTTGTAATTGCCTTTTAATTGATCTAGTGGCCTCTATTACATCCTCATTCCATTCCACCATTTGTTTTTCTAGTGAAGTAATCTTCCTAATGTACTTCTCTGATGATCACACTCCTCTACTCAAAAATCTTCAATGGCTCCCTATTCACTGCTGAATTATTTCAAAGCCCTTGAATCTGGAATTCAACATTCTTCACAGTTTAGCACTATTCTACCTTTCCTGCCTTATTTCCTATGACTCTTTTATCATTTCATCAAACTGGATTTTACCCACCTTATTCACCTTGCATGGAATGAACTTCAACACCCATTACAATTTCTTGAATTTCTACAATTCTTCCAAAGCCTAACTTAGATGCCACTTTCTCCATGAAAACACTGAATCTCCTTATATAAGTATATTCTTCTCCTCTTCCTGAAATTTCTCATAGAACTTTGAATGGATCACTCTTTCACACTTATCTTAACTTCCCTTTTATCATAACTACACATTCCCCTACCAGATGGACTTTTTTGAGAGCAGGTTCTCGGTTTTATCTGTCACTATATTTTAGTGCCCTAGTCTAGGTACTTGCATATGCTAGATTCTTAACAGATGTGTCCTAAATGAAGTACAATAAGTTTTCAACTATTTTATTCTTCCTTTATTATTCTTTGGAACTATATAAACAATGCTTAAAATTTCAAACCACCCACTGAAACAAAATAATACACATAAAATTTCATGGCACAAAATAAGGGAAGAGATGGAGATTTGGGTTATATTTGACATCTTCCTCCTTCCCCCAACAAGTTCAGCATTTCTATTCACTGACTGATTCACTTTGGAGATGCTGGATTTTTGCTATCCCTTCCCCTTCCTTCACACTCTACTCTGGACATTATAGGTTGAGAATATAATTTTCAATGGAATAAAAGTGTATGGTAGCAGTGAGTCTAGCCTTCAAAAGTGATCAGGACCAAGAATAAAATTGCTTCTCCATCAACTCATAACACACTTAATAAGCCCATAACAACCTCCCAAATCTTGAGAAATATAATTTATTCAGTATCTTTGGCTCATTAACCACCCTGCTATCATTTACCTTCCTTTATCTTCCTTTTTTGTTGTAGCTTTATTTCCCACTTTCACTAAAAGACATAATTTTCAACAGAGTTTACTAAAATTAGTAAACACATAGAAAAATCAAGTGTAACATAGACTTTGTACTCCATTGCTTCTAGGCAAGAAAAGCATAATTTGTTTTTGTATCTTGTTCCTCCAGGGCCAGTTCTAATGGCTAATGTTTGAGACCTGCAGGAATCAATTTCTGATCATAAATATCTTGGCTGTCAGCTACAGCAGAGAACACAAGGAGACAGTCTAAATTTACATTCAATGTGGTTCTTGATGGACAGAAGACTTCTCACTCTTGCCTGGTCTATAGATTGATTTCTTACCTATCACCAACTTAAAATCTCTCTTTACATTCTTTCTTGCAAATTTTAGATACTCTCAAAACTTGAGCACTTATTTCTTCCTGAAGCCCCTATCTTTATCAGGAAGAGATGCTTGATTAAGGGCTATTACAACTCCTGAGTCCTAGAGACAGGTAACAGGAGTACTGGCATGGCTTTTGTCACTTCCCCCCTCTATCCACCTTTGAAATGCCAATTCTACATTCTGCTTTGTGACCCTTCTCTCCATCTTCTTTCTAGACCAAAAGTTTGCTTTTTTAGAATTTATTTATTTTTAATTCGCTACATTTATTTTCACAAGATTTTGAGTTCCTAATTTTCTCCCCCTCTCTCCTACCTCCACCCAAAGATGGCAAGCAGACTGATTACCCATCCCCCAGTCTGTCCTTTCTTATATCCCTACTTATATATACCCCTTTAGCCCTTTCCCCTTACTTTCATGTAGGTTAAGATGAATTTCTACACCACCTTGCTTGTATATCTTATTTCCCAGTTGCATGTAAAAACAATTTTTAACATTAGTTTTTAAAACTCTGAGCTCCAGATTCTCTCCCCTCTTCCCTCCTCACCCACCCCTACTGAAAAGATAAAAAATTCAATATGGGTTATACATGTATAGTTATACAAAATATTTCCATAGTAGTCATACTGTGAATGACTAATGACATTTCCCTTCATCCTATCCTGCCCTCTCCCCATTTATTCTATTTTCTCCTTTGACCCTGTCTCTTTTCAAAAGTCTTTGTTTCTGATTAACCCTCCCCCAATCTGCCCTTTCTTTTATCATCCCCGCTCTTATCCTCTTCCCCTGTATTTTCCTGTAGGGTAAGATACCCACTTGAATGTGTATGTTATTCCTTCCTTAAGCCAAATCTAATAAGAGTAAGGTTGTCATCCCTTTCACCTCCCTTCTCTTCCCCTCCATTGTAACAGCTTTCTCTTGTCTCTTATGTGAGATAATTTACCCTATTCCATCTCTCCCTTTCTCTTTTTCCCAATATATTACTCTCACCTCTTAATTTTGTTTTTTAGATATCATCCATTCATATTTAATTCACCCTGTGCCCTCTGTCTGTGTATACATATACATCCATACACACACACATACAACACATATATGTACCCATACATACATATATATGCATATATATGCATGTGTGTTTATATAAATATATATGTGTATATATATATATATGTATATATGTAAAATTTTCTCCCTTCAACTATTCTAATACTGAGAAAAGCCTTATGAGTTACCAATATTGTTATTCCATGTAGAAATGTAAACAGTTCAACTTTAATAAATTCCTTATGATTTCTCTTTCCTGATTACCTTTTACATGCTTCTCTTGTTTCTTGTATTTGAAAGTCAAATTTTCTGGTCAGCACTAGTCTCTTCATCAAGAATGCTAGAAATTCCTCTATTTCATTGAATATTCATATTTTACCCTGAAGTATTACACTCAGTTTTGCTGGGTAGGTGATTCTTTGTTTTAATCCTAGCTCCTTTGACTTCTGCAATATCATATTCCAAGCCCTTTGATCCCTTAATGTAGAAGCTGCTAGATTTTGTGTTATCCTGATTGTGTTTCCACAATACTCAAGTTGTTTCTTCCTGACTGCTTGTAATATTTTCTCCTTGACCTGAGAACTCTGTATTTTGACTATAATATTCCTAGGAGTTTTCTTTTTGGGATCTTTTTCAAAAAGTAATCTGTAGATTCTTTCTATTTCTATTTTACCCTCTGGTTCTAGAATGGCAGTTTTCCTTGATAATTTCTTGAAAGATGATGTCTAGCTCTTTTTTTGATCATGGCTTTCAGGTAGTCAAATAATTTTTAAATCATCTCTCCTGGATCTATTTTCCAGGTCAGTTGTTTTTCCACTGAGATATTTCACGTTGTGTTTTATTTTTTCATTCTTTTGTATGTGTTTTATATTATCTTGATTTCTCATAAATTCATTAGCTTACATTTACTCCATTCTAATTTTGAAGGAATTATTTTCTTCAGTGAGCTTTTGAACTTCCTTTTCCATTTGGCCAGTTCTACTGTTAAAGGCAATCTTCTCCTCGTTGGCTTTTTGGACTTCCTTTACCATTTGAGTTAGTCTATTTTTTAAAGTGTCATTATCTTCAGTATTTTTTTGTATTTCCTTTAGCAACCTGGTGATTCAGTTTTCATGATTTTCTTGCATCACTATCATTTCTCTTCCCTATTTTTCTCTACTTCTCTTACTTGATTTTCAAACTCCTTTTTGAGCTCCTCAATTGACTTTGACCAATTCATATTTTTCTTGAAGGCTTTTGATGCAGGTGT
Source organism: Pseudochirops cupreus (assembly GCA_028627135.1). NCBI lineage: Eukaryota > Metazoa > Chordata > Mammalia > Diprotodontia > Pseudocheiridae > Pseudochirops > Pseudochirops cupreus. The sequence continues at coordinate 6,955 of JAQQSU010006577.1, read as the reverse complement.
TTTGAATTTGTTGTCTTCTTCTGGTTCTATGATTTGTTCCTCTTTGTCACCAAAGAAGGATTCTATAGTCTTATTTCTTTTCCTCTGTTTGCTCATTTTACCAGTCAGTTACTTAACTTTTGAGCTCTTTGCTGTGGTAGAACTCTGCTTCCAGAGTGGAAAGTGCTGTTCCAAATTTCTGGGATTTTGCACAGCTACATCTAGTCACCTGCCTTAGAACTGTGAGGAGGACTTCCTCTCCATACCTGCCACACACTCTGCCATGCCAGCACTCCTCCTCACCCCAGGACCACTATCCAAAACTGCAACCCTGATAAGCAGGGCAAAGCAATAGAATCCTCTCTCAGTGCCACCAAAGAGAGTCCTGCAATTACCTTTTAATTAGTTGCTTGGTTCCCCCAACTTTTTGTGGACCTGCAGCACTGGAAGCAGCAGCTGCAGCTGCTGCCACCTCAGCTATGCTGGGAGAAGGGGCCTGACTATGTTCTTCTGTCACCCAGGTGCAACAGAGTTTCCCTACTGAACTTTTACTTTTCCTTTTCTGGGTTGAGAAGTCTGGAAACTGCCACAGCTACTGGTGATTCAGTCTCTGAAGATCTTCTACAGCTTGATTTGTGCTGACACCCTCCGCCCTGTCCTGGGACTGCACCCAGCCTGGTGTGATAGACCCTTCCTGTTGGCTTGGGCTTGCCAGGCTGTTTTCAGTGGGAGATTTGTTTCACTCTGTCATTTTCTGGGTTTTGTAGTTTTAAAATTTGTTTAGAGTCATTTTTTTTATAGGCATTGGAGGTAATTGGGGGATGAGCTCAAGCATGTTCCTGCTTTTACTCTGTTGTCTTGGCTCCACCCCCCAAGATGCCTAATAGGTCTTTATCTGAGGTTTGTAAACTCAGTTTAAATTTAATTTTTCCTTTTAATATTATGCATTTAAAAACATTATTCTGAGAAGTTGTCCACAGGAAATATCAGCTAGCCAAAGAGTCAATTACTCCAAAAGTTTACAAACCATTGCTCTTGACACCATTCCTCTTGAAAAGCAAACTGAGCAAATGAAGTTATGTCAGAGTAGGAGCTAAAAACAGCAGTTCTTTTTGTAGTGGTACAGATCTGAAAACAAAGGGATACTATTCAATGAGGAAATGGCTGAACAAATTATAGTATTTGAATGTATAGACATTATTGCAAAGTAAGAAATGACAAAAGGAATAGTTTTAGAGAAATAATAGAAGTAATATGGGAAAAATTATGTGAAGGGTGAAGAACCAGAACAATTATTTATATAGTAAAACCAACATTGAAAAAAAAGTGAAACAGCTTTGAATGATTTAAGAAGTCTGATCAATGCAATAACCACCAATTGTCTTTTGGGAAGGATTATAGGGAGAAGATGAAAGCTAGTGACAGTTTCATCAAAAAAAAAAAAAGAAACAAAAGAGGGTAATTAAAGCACTTTAAGAGAAGATAACAGAAGGAAGTTTAGAAACAGACAAGCAAATCAATTTTAAAAGTAGCACTTTGAATTTATTATGAAAAGCAAGCTGTACTTAATAGAGATTCATGGCTTCACACCTAATCCTCTTTTTCTGTTCTATTTTGTATATGAAAATGTTATTATTTTAGTGTTCATTAAATTCCTAATTAAAAAAAGAAAAGGACTAAAATCTTTCCCCATTTTGGTTACCTTAACCATATATTGATATTGGGAAAATCCTTCATTCACCTAATTTATTTCACCTGTGAAGCCTTTATTATGCATTAGTAGAAATCTTAAGATAGATGTATATTGGTAACACTGAATGTTCAAAAACTATAGGCAATTCTCACTAAATTTCAGAATTTAGAACTCATTCTAATTAAACTATGATAGGAAATAGACAAAGACATAGGAATAGATTGGAGTTCCTGGCAGGGAATGAGGTAGAAGGATTGTGATTATGTGAATTGGCATAAAGCCAGGAGAGGGGAAATTACTACCAGGAGATCTATTTAGTCAGCACAAAGAATTAAGACCTTTCCTTTGCATCTCACCTAAGAGGCAGTGACAGATACTACTCAGCTGATAAGGATTTTTATGTATGGATAATCGCTATTGGCAAGTTGTTTTCTTAGGAGGTGGTATAGAACAATAGCCCAGGAAGGACCAAATATCTTATCTTGGAGAGTACAGTTCTCCTTTGCTTAATAGGATTCTCTGATTCTTTCATTTTAGGAGAGCTGATTGGCCTGGTCAGGCATTCATTGCAATAATTCTCCAGAAAAGAAATTTCATTGTACAAATATTCTAGGCATGATGGACAATGGGAAAAGTAAATAAAAGTTAAGCTCTTATCCTGTGGTGAGCCTGCTTTCACCCATGATGTTCTAGTTAAGTTGCTATTATGAAAAATAACATTTACCTGAACTCAAGAAGAAAAGCTATTTTGGGACACCTTCATTTGTAAAAAATAGCTGTAATATAGCTATGCCCACAAATAGAAACAGAATATGATAGAAGAGGGCTTTTCTAGCATCTGCTAAATGTAACTAGCATAGAGGGAACATGCCACCATGGAGAGAATACTGGAAGAGGAGTGAGGAGACTTAGTTTATAGATATAACCCTGCCCCTCATCCATTATGTATCATTGGGGAGATCATTTGGTCTCCCCAGGCCTTGCGGTTCTCTTCTAAAAAATGAACAGTTGGATTAGTTTCCATGCAACAAACATTTATTATACACTTGCTAAGTACTTTTCACACTGTTGGTGCTACCAAGACAAAACAAAATAGCCCCAGCCTGTAGGTGCTTAAATTCTTCTAGAGCAAGGGTTATTAACATTTGTCTCATGTACCTCTTTGGAAATCTGGTAGAGTCTATGGCTATCTTTTCAGAATGATGTTTTTACACCATATCATGCAGCAACCCAATTTCACTGAAATACATTTATAAAAATGTGTTTAAAAATTTTTTTACAAACCTCATGTTAAGGACTCCTGTTCTAGTGAGATATGATGTGCACTGCTAAGTAAATTCAAAGTAAACTGCAAAGATTGTTAGTAACTGGAGACATCAGGAAAGGTCCTATGTAAGATTTTATATTAACCATATTAGAACCTTTTATATTAACCATATCTAGAAAAAAGAAAAATAGTACAGAAAAAGAATCAGAGACCCCCAGACAATATATTGGGAAAAGGAATCATTCTGATCCTAAATTTCTCTTTCAAATTTCAATTTTCTTATTTTCATAGGCATCTTTTTTTTTTTAAGGATATTTCCTTATCTCTCACCTAGGCTGGAAGTGCAACAGCAGCCACTCATGGCCCTAATCATGCTATTGATTGGCACAGAAGTTTGACCTGTTTCATTTCTGACCTGAGACAGTTTGACCCTCATTAGCAAGTCTGTTGTCACCCAGTTCCAGAGGGTTCATCATACCAGTGCCAAACTTATTGTGAGCATCTGATCAATTTACACTACTGAATCTTAGAACTCCAGAGCTTGAGTGATCCTTTCCCTAATTATAGTATCATTGGTAGTAGGGACCATAAGCTTATGTTACTATGTAAGTGTGATGTGTGTATTGTCCTTGTTCCCTCTTCTTTTTACTATTCTGATACATTGATGGAGCCATGATCTCATTAATGTTAGGATTCCCTCCCTTGGTTTAGATGGAATGCCTTCCTTCCCTTTGCATTTTTTTCCTCCTATAAATACTTCATAAATCAGCTGCCTAACATATGAAAGGGAGATAGGGAGAGAATAATCTATAAAGCACTTACTGTGTGCCAGGCTGTAAGTGGTTTATATACAATATCTCATTTGCTCCTTACAACAACACTGAGAGGAAGGTATTGTTATTATCCCATTTATAGGAGATATGTGAGATCTTTATAGCTGAGGAAACTGAACCAAATGGAAGTTAAGTCACTTGCCCAGGGATACACAGCTTATAAGTTTGAGGAGACATTTGAAAGCAGCTTTTCCAGACTCCAGGTCTGGTGTTCTGTCTACTATACTACCTACCTAACTGTCTCTATGACTTCACTATTGCATCCTTCCAATATTTAATGGTACCAATATAGCACTTATACTATCCATTGTCTTTCCCTCCTTTTATGCAATTGACTGTTTTTTCTTTTTCACCTTGCACATGCTTTATGATATATTTCCTGTAATTTTTATATATGAATAAGTCATTGCTGGTAGCATGATCAGCCTGCTTACACACACCCTGCATTTTTTCATTGCCTTTGAATAACCTGCTATTTTGAGGCTTATTATACCTAGTGCCTAATAAATGCTAAATAAATGCTTATTGATTTAATGGTAGTGTGATCATCACCAGAAGATAATAGTTGTTCAAAATCTAAACTAGCAAGCAGCCTGGAATCATTGAAAGTATTATACAATTTCCTAATTCTAATTTATCCTTCTTTTCTTCTAATAATATGATCCACTTTATTTCCTCGGTTCCCAGATCACTGTCCATCCCAAAGGTCTGTATATGAATTGATTGACCAGCTCAATGAAAGATCTCACATATGTCCTGGAAATTCCTCTCATTTAAGCTCCACTCTTTCCCACTAAACCTTTGCCAATACCTATACACAACACTACAACTCACAGTAATCTCTGTCTTCAGTGTATTTCTTTATATTCCTTAGTGATTTTACTTCTCCTTTAATATCTAATTCTAATTCTATTATATTTTGCTGACCAATTGAGAAATAAAATTGGAGGATCATTTCAGCTAGCTTCTAAGCCTCAGCAGGTTGAACTCCTGAGCATGAGTTTCTTTTCTATCATATGGTATCATAAATTTTGAAGTGAAGAAGACTTTAGAGGCATTACAATACAATATTGTAATTTTCCATAGAAAGCAAACAGGTCTAGAGAATTCAAATAATCTAGTCAAGTTCACAAAGTAGCAAATGGTACAGTCAGATTTGAACAGAGGTCTTGTTTCCAAATGTATCACTCTTTCCATTGTACCATGCTGAAGAGCTTACTAAAATCCTTATTTATAGAAGATCTAATGCTTATTGTTTACATTTGATTTTAATACCTTTTAAGATTACAATGCAAGTTCTCTATAAAGCTCTACTTTGAGGTTTTATGTTCTAAACTGTGTTTACTTAGGCATGTATCACACACATAAATAATGTTCTCATAGAATTATTTGATCTCTGTACTGTTTCACCTTAAAATTATGTTTCTATGAGATCACTAAATGTCAGTAAGTAGGACATGTCTTCATGTATTTATATCCCATCTGTAAATCAACATAGGACCTTCCACTTATCAGGAACTCAGCAAACACTTGTCGAATAAAAGTAATAATCAAAGGTCAAATACTGAATTTCAACCTATTTATTAAAAGCAAGACTGTGTGTTTCAAAATTTTGAAAAGATATGTGATAGCCCAATTAAAAATGAATCACATGGGGAGAAAAAAGACTCCATTAGGCAATCATTTTAAAAACACAACCTTGGACAAACTAGCTCTCACCCCTTGCCTCATTTCCTTCTCCATTTTTTTCAAAAGATTGTCTCTCAAGCATCTTAAAGATTTGTCTGTCTAATAATCATGTTATTTGGAATATCACAGACACTTTGGAAAGTAGAAGGTGATACTGAAGCTCTATTTTCTGAAGCTCACTTTGACGTATCTTCTGATTTTGGACTGGACTATGTCTAGTAACACTTCATTTATTTTGCTTACCCACTCTTCTGACTACTCCTCATGTGACTTATGTAATGCCAAGCAAAGGCAACTTCCAAGGTTTGGATTACCAGCATAGCAAACCCCATTTATTCAGCAAACATTCACAGAACAGAGAAAGTCAAAATACAGTACAACTTGTTCATTTAAGAAGTAAGATCTTGATTCAATTGCAAAGTATCAAGGTCCAAGCATCCCACCCCTGGTCAGTACATTAGTCAAAGTATCCCACTTCTGGGCAGTACATTTAGTCAGTCAACAAAGTCTCTCCTCTCAAATGAAGATTAGTCTCCAATCATAGACAAAGTACATTCATCTGGTCAATCACAGAGCACAAAAAACTCAAAGGCTTCCCACCCCTGAATCTCAAAAGGGACAGGAGATCATAAAAGGCCATCCACTCTTAAGTTACAACAAGGTTAAGATATCTCAGCATTGAGTACCCAAGGAAAGGCCCTTCTTTCATCTTCACTTGAGGCAAACCCTCAGCAATCTCAGTTCCTGGGGAGACAAGGCTCAACAAAGCCATAGCCAGTGTCCTCATCAAGGCACTCTCTGCCTGTAGAACAGTCCCAGAAGCCCTGAAAACATCAGCAAGGCCCTCTGCCAGGATTTCTGTAAACATACAACAGGAAAATCCTCCTTCAGGGCTTCTGAACCAACAGCAAGGTTCCAGGACCTCTACAACAGCAGCACTATCCTTCACCAGCAGGTGAATTTGGCAAAACAACATCAAAACAGACAGACAAAATACTGGCATCACAGCCATGCCTCCTCAGTCCTTGGCAGCTCTGGGTGACAGTTCTCAAAAATCCTGGGAAACTCCAACAGGCTCTCAACAGTATTTCTCTCAGCAACTCAGGCTCCATGATACTGGATACTACTCTCCCCAAAGTCCTTCTGGCCTTCTCCAAGCTTGGGCCTCTCTCCCAATTCACGACTCCTCCCAGTTCAGTCTTCTCTCTTCAGGTCAACAAGTCCATCCCACAAGTGGGATTCACAAGCTCTGGGTTTTAACACTCGACCCCCAAATCAAGCCAATACAGGGGCATCTCCAAATTCTATTACCATTACAACTTAGAAAGCCCTCTGGAGGGATTTTCTCAATCATTCTAGCATATAGTCATCCTGACCTTTTTTTTCTTGGACCTTGTGAATCAGCATTTCACACTGAGTTTTCTAAATAGTTGAAGTTTGCATGCATGAAAATCTTTTTTACTTTAAAATCTGGAGGGGCTTCTTTGCCTATAC
>JAQQSU010006576.1:0-13470 GCA_028627135.1 Pseudochirops cupreus | reverse complement strand
ATGAGAAGGTAAACAGGGAAAAGAAATCATAAGGAATTTATCAAAGTTGAACTATTTATATGCTTATATGGAAAAATGATAATTGTAACTTATGAATCTATTCTCAGTATGAGGTTAGTTGAAGGGAATATACATGTGTGTGTCTACATATATATGTGTGTGTGTATGTATATATGTATATATATATATATGCATGTATATATACACATATGTCTATATAGGAGGGTATATATGCATATGAATATATAGGTGAGTGTGTGTATATATGTGTACATGGACAGAGGGCACAGGATCAATTGAATAGGAAGGGATGATATTTTAAAAGATGAAAATTGAGAGGTGGGAGAGGAATATAATGAAAGGAGATAGGAAGAGACAAAATGGGGTTAATCATCTCATATAGAAGAGGCAAGAGATAACTGTTACAATGGAGGGGAAGAACAGGAAGACAAAAGTGAATGGGTCAACCTTACTGTCATTGAATTTGGCTTAGAGAGGGAATGACATACACTCTAAGTTGGGAATCTTGGCCTACAGGAGAGTAGGGGTAAGGGGATGAGAGGGAAGACAGGTTGGGGTGTTGTTAGAACACACTTCTGTAAAGGGACAGGGACAAAGTAGAAAATTCAACAAGTGGGGGTGCAGGATAGGATGGAATGAAATATAGTTAGTCTTTCACAGCATGTCCCTTGTGCAGATGTTCTGCGTAACTACATACATATGGCCTGTATTGAATTGCTTGTCTTTCCAGTGAGGAGTGCATGATGAGGGAGGAAGGGAAAGAATCTAGAATTTAAAGTTCTAAAATCAAATGTTTAAAACATATAATAATAATAATAATAATAATTATCATTATTATTATTATTATTATTATTATTATTATTATTATTATTATTAACAAGCAACTAGGAAATAAGATATACAGGCACTGGAGTAAGGGGATCCGTCTTGCCCTACTCGAAAGTCAGAAGTGTGATGGGGGGTGGATAGAGGAGAAAGAAGATTGGGGGAGAAGATATACAGTGGAATCTCTGTTTTGGGGTACTAGGTAGGAGAAAGACAGAGAGAAAATTTGTAACTCAAAATCTTGTGGAAATGAGTCATGTAAATTAAAAATAATCAAAAGTTAATTAAAAAAATAAAAATACAAAAATATGATCAGGTTCATAGCTCAATAAAGTTCAGGGGTAACTTTTACTCTGTAAGAATTTCACTGGATTTATCCTCAAGTGAGATGTAAGTTTTTGGAAAGTAAAAGTTAAAGCACTGGACTTTATCCATCAGGAAAAGCAGAGTTTGAATCATGCCTCACACACTTATTAATTATGTGAATCTAGGAAAACTACTAAACCTCTCTCATAGCTTCAGTTTCTTAATGTATAAAAATGAGTATAATGAGAGTGGAGGCTATATGGAAGAATGGATAGAGAGTAAACACCAGAGCCATGAAGACCTGATTCCATATCTCACCTTTGTGTGAAACTGGATAAAATATTATTTCTCAGGTCTTTAGGCATCTCTACTTTGAAAGTTGTAGGGAAGGTATAGACATATATTTACAGAAAATAGCCCTGAAAAATAAATGGAATGAAATACAATTATTATCATTTTTATCTTGCCACACTATTCTAAACTCTATCTATAACTAGGGAAACAAATACTGGTAGATCAATCTGAATGATTTTATTCTTTTATTTATTTTTTTTTATTTAATTGGTTTATTTACTTTTAGTTTACAACATTCAGTTCCACAGTCCCTTGAGTTTCAGATTTTCTCCTACTCCCTCTCCCCCACACCCCAATCATGGCTACATGCACATGGATATAGGATCTACAGATATCTTCCCATTAATCATTAGTCAGGTTGTAAAGAAGGATTGTAACTGGTAGAATTATCTATCCATGGGAAAGAGAAACAGAACAAAACAAGAAAAAGAGACAGAGCAAGTAGTTTGTTTCAATTTGCAATCAGACTCCACATCTCCTTCTCTTGATGTGGATAATTCCTTCAATCATGAGTTTTTTGAAGTTGTCCCCTATCCTTGTATTGCTGAGAGGAGCCCAGTCTATTGAAGTTAGTCATCACACTTATGTTGTGTCTGTGATTGTGTACATATATCTCCTGGTTCTGCTCTTCTCACTCAGCATTAGTTTGTATAAGTCTTTCCAGTCCGTCTGCTCCTCATTTCTTATAGTACAGCAGTATTCCATTATAGTCATATATCACAACTTGTTTAGCCATTCCCCAATTGATGGGCATCTCCTTGTTTGCCAAATTTTTGCCACCACAATAAGAGTTGCTATAAATATTTTTCTACATATGGTTCCTCTTCCAACTTCTCTGATCTATTTGGCATATAACCCTAGTAGCAGTATTGCTGGGGTCAAAGGGTATGTGCTTATTTATAGCCCTTTGGGCATGGTTCCAGATTGTTCTCCACAATAGCTGGATCAGTTTGCAGCTTGAACAACAGAGCATTAGTGTTCCAATTTTTCAACATCCTCTCCAACATTTATCATTTTGCTGTTTTGTCATCTTAGAGATTCTGGCCAGTGAGATGTCAGAGTTGGTCTGATTTGCATTTCTCTAATCACGAATGATTCAGAACATTTTTTTCATATGCGTACAGATGTCTTTAATTTCATCTTCTGAAAACTGCCTGTTCATATCCTTTGACCATTTATCAGTTGGTGAGTGGTTTGTATTTTTATTAATTTGACTCAATTCTCTGTATATTTTAGAAATGAGGCCTTTATCAGAGACACTGGTTGTAAAAATTCTTTCCCACTTTTCCACTTCCATTTTAATCTTGGTAACATTGGCTTTGTTTGTACAGAAGCTTTTCAATGTAATATAATCAAAATTATCCATTTTGCATTTTGTAATGCTCTCTCTTGCGTCATCATGAAGTCTTTCCTGCTCCATAGATCTGACAAGTAAACTATCTTTTGCTCTCCCAGATTGCTTATAATATGAACCTTTTTTATCTAGATAATGCACCCATTTTGACTTTATTTTGGTGTGAGACATTAGATATTGGTCTTTGCCCAATTTCTGCCATACTATGTTCCAATTTTCCCAGCATTTTTGTCAAACAGTGCATTCTTATTCCCAAAACTGGGGTCTTTGGGTTTATCAAACAATGGATTACTATAATCATTGGCTGCTGAGTCTTGTGTACCCAATTTATGTCATTGATCCACTGCTTTATTCTTCAGCCAGTACCAAGTAGTTTTGGAGACTGTTGTTTTGTAGTACAGATAAAAATCTGGTATGGCTAGGCCAGCTTCCCTAGCATTTCTTTTCATTAGTTGCCTTGAAATTCTGGACCTTTTGTTCTTTCACATGAATTTTGCTACTATTTTTTCCAGCTCTACAAAGTAATTTTTTGATAGATTGATTGGTATGGCACTAAATATGTAATTTAATTTAGGTAAGATGATCATTTTTATTATATTACCTTGACCCAGCCATGAGCAATTGATGTTTTTCCAATTAGTTAAATCTGATTTTATTTGTGTGAAAAGTATTTTGTAGTTGTGTTCATATAAGTCCTGGGTTTGTTTTGGCAGGTAGATTCCCAGATATTTTATAATGTCTACAGTAACTTTAAATGGAATTTTTCTTTCTATGTCTTGCTATTGGATTTCTTTAGAGATATATTGGAATGCCGAGGATTTATGTGGGTTTATTTTATATCCTGCAACTTTACTAAATTTGTTTATTATCTCAAGTAGTTTTTTACTTGATTCTCTAGGATTCTCTAACTATATCATCATATCATCTGCAAAGAATGATAGCTTAGTCTCTTCTTTGTCTAATTTTATTCCTTCAATTTATTTTTCTTCTCTTATTGCTACTACTAACATTTCTAGTACCAAGTTGAAGAAGAGGGGTGACAGTGGATATCCTTGTTCATCCCTGATCTTATTGGAAATGTTTCTAGCTTATAGACATTACATATGATACTTGCTGATGGTTTTAGACAGATGCTATTTATTATTTTAAGGAAGACTCCATTTATTCCTATACTTTCTAGTGTTATTAATAGGAATGGATGTTGTATTTTGTCAAAAGCCTTTTCTGCATCCATTGATATAATCATGTGGCTTTTGCTAGTTTTGTTGATATGCTCAATTATACTGATAGTTTTCCTGATATTGAAACACGCTTCCTTTCCTGGAATAAATCCTACCTGATCAAAGCACATTACTCTTGTGATGATTTGCTATAGTCTTTTTGCTTATATTTTATTTAGAATTTTTGTATCTGTATTCATAGAAGAAATTGGTCTGTAATTTTCTTTCTCTGTTCTGTCTCTTCCTGATTTAGGAATCAATACCATATTTGTGTCATAAAAAGAATTTTGTAGGACTCCTTCTTCTCCAATTTTCCTGAATAGTTTGTAAAGTATTGAGTCAATTGTTCTTTAAATGTTTAGTAGAATTCACTAGCAAAGTCACCTGGCTCTGGAGATTTTTTCCTAGGGAGTTCATTGATGGCTTGTTCAATTTTTTTTTTTTGACATGGGGTTATTTAAGTAGTTTACTTCCTCTTCAGTTAGTCAAGACAACTTGTAGTTTTGTAAATATTCATCCATTTCACTAAAATTGTCAAATTTAGGTGCATACAACTGGGGAAAATAATTCTTAATTATTGTTTTAATTTCCTCTTCATTGGAGGTAGATTCACCCTTTTCATTTTTGATATTCATAATTTGGTTTTCTTCTTTCTTTCTGTTTTGTCATATTGGCTAAAGGTCTATCTATTTTATTGGCTCTTTCATAATACCAGCTCTTAGTTTTATTTATTAATTTGATAGTTTTCTTGAATTCAATTTTATTAATCTCTCCTTTGGTTTTCATCATTTCTAATTTAGCCTTTAATTGGGGATTTTCAATTTGTTCTTTTTCCAGCTTTGTCAATTGCATGCCCAATTCATTGATCTCCATTTTCTCTAATTCATTCATGTGTGCTTTCAGGGATATAAAACTTCCCCTAAGAACTGCCTTTGCTGCATCCCACAAGTTTTGGTATGTTGTCTCATTATTGTCATTCTCTTGAATGAAATTTTTTATTGTTTCTATTATTTCTTATTTGACCCACTCATTCTTTAGGATTTAGTTATTTCGTTTCCAATTAGTTTTTCATCTGTCCTTCCATGGTACTTTATTACATATATTTTTTATTGCATCGTGATCTGAGAAGGATACATTTAATATTTCCACCTTTCTGCACTGAATTGTGATGTTTTTATGTCCTAATACATGGTCAGTTTTTTGTATATGTGCCATTTACTGCTGCGAAGAAGGTATATTCCTTTTTATCCCCATTCAATTTTCTCCAGAGGTCTACCATATATAACTTCTCTAAGATTCTATTTACCTCCTTAACTTCTTTCTTGTTTTTTTTGAGGTTAGATTTCTCAGTCGCAGATAGGGGGAGATTGAAGTCCTCCTCTAGTATAGTTTTGCTATCTATTTCTTCCTCTAGCATCCTTAATTTCTCCTTTAGGAATGTGGATGGTGTATTACTTGCTGCATAAATCTTAAGTAATGATATTGCCTCATTTCCAATGGTGTCTTTTAGCAGGAAACAGTTTCCTCCCTTATCTATTTTAAATAGATCTATTTTTGCTTTTGCTTTGTCTGAGATAAATTTTGCTACCCCTGCTTTTTTTTTTTTTACTTTAGCTGAGGGATGGTATATATTCCAGTTTTACCTTTACCCTGTGTGTATCCCCCTGTTTTGGATGTGTTTCTTGTAAACAGCATGTTGTAGGATTATGGTTTTTCATCCATTCTGCTATTTGCCTCCATTTTATGGGAGAGTTCATCTCATTCACATTCAGATATGATTACTATCTGTGTCTTTCCCTTCATTCTATGCCCTCTCCTGCTTATGCTTATGTTTTTCCCATTCTCCTTTCCTCTTCTCAAGAGTTTTACTTTTGACCACTGCCTCCCTCAGTATTCCTTTCTTATCAGCTCCCCCTCCCTTTTCCTACCCTTCTCCTTTACTACTTATTCCCTCCCTTCTAACCCCACCCCCTGTCTTGGCTCTTCCCTCCTCCAACTGCCTGTAGTATATGATCGATTTTCATACTTAATGTAGTTTGTTATTTCTTCCTTGAACCAAAATTGACAAGAATAGATCTCATGCAATGATCCTCTCCCTCCCCTCTTTCCCTCTATTCTGATGTGTTTTATTTCTCTTCTCAATAAAGTCCTATACTTAATTGATTGTGTTATTCCCTCCTTGCACCAGAGCTGATGTGGGAAAAGCTCATATAATGCTCATCTCCCTCCTTTCTTTCCCTCTATTATAACGATTTTATGCCTCTTTGTGTGGCATAATTCACCCTTTCCTGCTTCATTCTTTCCTCTTCTTCCATTGCACTCCTTTAATAAGGTTTTTTTATGATCATTTTATGTAATTTATACCCACCTCCCTATTTATCTATATCCATTGTAAATGTTTCCATAGTTATAGAATTCATGATATTACCAGGTATCAGCTTCCCATAGAGGCATTTAAAGTTTGCTCTTATTAAATAGCAAGTTGTGTGTGTGTGTGTGTGTGTGTGTGTTTCCTTATTTACCTTTCTATGTCTCTTGAGTCTTGTAAGTGGAGGTTGAATTTTCCATTGAGCTCTGGCTTTTTCATCAGGGAGGTCTGGAATTCTGTTATATCACTGAATGTCCATCTCCTTGCCTGGTAGATTATGCTCAGTCTCACTGGTTAGGTGATCCTTGTTTGTAACCCAAGTTCTTTTGCCTTGTGAAAAATCATAGTATAGTTCCTCCAGTCTTTCAACTTTGAAGCTGCCAGATCCTGTGCGATCCTCACTGTGGTTCCGTGATATCTGAATTGTTTCTTTCTTGTCAGTTGTAGTATTTTCTCCTCTACCTGATAGTTCTGGAGTTTGGCCAAAACATTTCACAGACTTTTCAATTCAGAATCTTTTTTGTGAGGTATTCACTGTATTCTGTCGATTTCTATTTTACCCTCTGGTTCTAGGATCTCAGGGTAGTTTTCCTTGATGAGCTCTTGGATAATATTGTCCAGACTCATTTATTCATCATGATTTTCTGGTAGACCAATGATTCTCAGATTATCTCCCCTGAATCTGTTTGCCAGATCAGTTATTTTCCCATTGAGATATGTTACCTCTTTTTTTTTTTTCTAATTTTTCAGTCAATGTTTTGTTTGACAGATTCTTGGTTCCTCATAGAGTCATTAGCATCATTTTGGTTGATACTAATTTTTAGTGAATTATTCTCCTCTTTTAGTTTTTTAAGATCCTTTTCCATATGTTCAGATTTCATTTTTAGTTCACACATTTTACTTTTTAAGGAGATGTTATCTTCATTGTCACGTTTTTCTAATTTCACAATTTTGTTTTTACAAGAAGTGTTGATTTTTTCTTCTACCTGTCTAACCTGGATTTCAAAGTTCTTTTTGAGCTCATATAGGAATGCTTTCTGTGCCTTAGACCAGGTCATAATCCCTGTTCAGGCTTCAGCTGTGGGTGTGGAGTCAATACTCTCTCCTTCTGAGTTTGGTTCCTCCATCTCACAGTAATGGGATTCCAGAGTCTGTCTTTGTAGCCTACTTTCTTCCCATTTTGAGGCAGGACCTTTGCCATGCCCTTTCTCCCATGTTCTTAAGTCTTTACTGCTTAAAATTTTTCTCTGGGGCAATAATTTCTGTGTTTTCAGGGTCGGAGGGGGGGGTGGAGTTGGAGCAGCTGGGGTTCACTCTGCCGTCCTGGTCCCTGGAAGTTCAAGTAGTTTTTTTTTTTTTTATCTCAAATTTCCAGGCTGTGGATGGGTAGTCCCAGAAGTAGCTGCTGCGCCTGCCACAGGACCTGCATTTGTCTCTTACCCAGCTCCCCCTGATGCCCTCCCTACGGTGATAGGCCTGGGAATGTCTCTTGTGTTTGGTAGATCAGCAGGACTCCTCCAAGCCTCTCAGAGCACAGCTGCTTGTTGACATCAGGGCCTCCAGGAGAGCAGCTGTGGCATTGAACTCATGGCCTCCTGGAGCCAGCTGCTGAGTTGCCATCAGAATCTCTCCATGATTTTATTTTTAATGAAAATAGAAGAGAATGTTTCATAGCAACAAATTTTAGGAATGGATTATTCATAGTCTATTCTTCTATTCTATTCTATTCTATTCTATTCTATTCTTTTCTACTCTACTCTACTAACAAGCATTAACCACCTATGAGGTACAAGTCACTAGATGTTAGAAATACAAAAACAAAAATAAAACAGTTCTTGTCCTCAAAGATCTTATAATCTACTCAGAGATCCAAGATATGAAGTGATATGAATACAAGTCAAATTTAAGCATTGAAGATTAATTAGCAAGGGAAATGAGGAAGATTTTCCTCTATGAGACGGTAACTTCAAGTTGAGACTTGAAGTAGATAAAAGGATTATGAGAAGAAAATAAACAGAAAAGGAATCACAATCATGGAGTGGGGATAGCCTATAAAAAAGTCTGCATCTGAATCTCTAGGTAGCCTGTCATAGTAATTAGGAAATTTAAAGAAGGGTCATATTTGGCAGGAAGAAAATTCATGTAATTTAAAATGTTTTGAAATCAATGTTCTCATAAGACATCTGGAATAAAATGTTTACGAGATAATTTGTAGTGCAGAATTTGAGTTTGAGAAAGTTCTTAGGGCAGAATATGTAAGTAACTGAGTCATCCATTAATTAGACTAATACAAATATAAAACCCTTTTGATTATAAAGCTCTTCTCTCCAGAGTCAGAATGTAGAACCCAGTTAGAAAAAGAAGAGGCAGAGGTAAGTAAACAAAGATAAGTGAAAAGCTTTAGTGAAACTTTTTTTAAATTGATTTGTTCATTTACTTTTAGTTTACAAGATTCAGTTCCACGATCCCTTGAGTTCCAAATTTTCTCCTCTCCCTTTACCTCCCCCCACCCATGGCAGCATTTAATCAAATATAGGGTCTGCAAGTACTTTCACATTGGACATTAGTCTGGTTCTATAGAAGGATTGTAATCAATGGAGTGAATAATGGGAAAGAAGAAACAAAAGCAAACATGGAAAAGAACAAGAGCACGTAGATTGCTTCAAAATAATACTTAGGAGAAAATTTGTATCTCTAAATGTATGCATCAATAAAAGAATAAACACATTAATAAACTGGGCATACAAATTTTAAAAAAATAGAAAAAGTACAAATTAAAAATCTTAAACACCAAAATGAAAATATGAAAATAAAAACAGAGATGAATAAAAGTGAAAGTAAAAACACTTTTGAACTAATAAATAAAACTAGGAGGTGATTCTATGGGGAGGGGGGAACAAACAACACAATAATATGAATAAACCTTTGGTTATTTTTTTTTAGAAGAAATAAAAAAACCAAATTACCGGTATCAAAAATGAAAAGGGTGAATATATCACCAAATGAATAGAAAATTAACATAATTATTAGTAGTTATTTGTCTAATTATATACCAGTACAACTGAAAATATAGGTGAAAGAGATAAATTTTAACAAAAATGTAAACTTCCCAGATTAACAGAAGAAGAAATATAGATTAACAGAAGAGGAAATATAACACTTTAATAAGTACATCTTAGAAAAAGCAATTGAACAAGCCATCAATGACCTCATTAAGAAAAAATCTCTGGGAAAGAATTTTTACAATCAGTGCCTCTGATAAAGGCTTCATTTTTAAAATATACAGGGAATTGAATCAAATGTATAAGAATACAAGTCATTCCCTAATTGATAAATGGTCAAAGGATATGAACAGGTAATTTTCAAAGGTAGAAATTAAAGATATTTATAAGCATATGAAAAAAATGCTCTAAATCACTATTCCAGAAATGCAAATCAAAACAACTTTGAGGTACCATACCTCACCAGTCATATTAGCTAAGATGACAAAACAGGAAAATGACAAATGCTGGAGAGGATGTGAAAAAATTGGAACACTATAGTGACACTTAATAATGAAGCTGTAGACAAGATCAAGAACTGAAGAGACTGATAAGGAACCTGATTTACTCCTTGATGAATGCAATTGTGCATTAATATTCTAGACAGGGTATAAAAGAACAATAGGAAGACAGAGGAGCCAAGATAACAATAAGAATAGAGAGAAATTCTCTCCCCACCTAGACTATGTTTATGTGTATCCTAGATCTACAAGGATGAGGTAGAAGAGATGAGAAGTATTTCAATCTACATGCCAAAGAAAAATCATTGAATAGACAACCTTAACCAGGATTTTTTGGCTCATACCTATCATGTTTCTTTTTATTGTCTGTTGTCTAATATTTATTAACTCAAAAACTAATATGTTATCTGACTCATAGCCATACAACAATAGTGGTAGAATATTGTTTTAGTTTGGGATAAATATCCCTGGGATACACAAATCTAGTGCATTGTTTATGGTAATGGATTCCATAATTCTTTGGTAATTTCTATTTGTCAACCTTTTGCAAATCAACTCTCTAAAATATTACTGAAGTGAAACTACTCTTTTCAATGCCATTGATGATCTCTTATTACTAGATCAAATCTTTCTTTTCTGAGATGGTTCTTGAAATTTCGTTTATTTTTAACACCCTCCTGCTAAGGTTTTAGTCTCCAATTTTAGTTTTCATGAAATTTCCCTTCCCTGATTTTCCCCTGCTTCTCTATCAACTCCTTAGTTTCCTTTGATGGATCACCTTCCATCTCCTCACCTACATATGTGACTTTCCCTCAAGATTCCCTCCATGGGCAGCTTCTTTTTTTCCCAACTTTTCTCTTGATGAGTAGTTTGGATCCAATATTAAAAAAAAGAAACACTAAAATTTTCTGAAAGCAACTCAGCTCAATTTCTTTGCATTCAATTTGGGTCATAACATCATGTCCTTTTATCCAAAAACTAAATGATGACAATAAAATATGCAGAGTAAAATATTTTTTAATCCAAGGACTCATTTTTAAATTAACAAATATTTAATTAGAATTAGTGATTTTATGAAAAGAGCAAGATGCTAAATATAGAATTTAATTTTTGTTTTCTGTTTCTGTGGGGAAATGACTAGGTATTACAGCTAGATTTTGGTACAATATTTAAAGTTTGAGAAGGTGAGGTTTTACAGGGGCAGGAAATCAAGAACTATTATAATTGAGTAAATGCATAGTAATCTCTAGGTTGATCCATACAAAAATCAAGCAACACATTTTTAAGTAAGTAGCTGTTATATATTGAGTACTGTGTTAAGCACCAAGAAGACTAACATGAATAATGAAATGATCCTCACTTGCATTGTGTTTATATTCCAATAGATAGTGAGTTTGTGCAGCTACCCAGGTAGAAGTGGAACTGGGAGAAAGAAGAGAACTTCAGAGAACTTCATGCTTCTGCAACATGTCTCATATACAGAATGTCACAGCTGTCAGAGACAACGTGGATTTTAGAGAACATAGAATCCAACTCTATAACATTATAAATAAGGAAATAGAGACACAAAGAAATTATATATCTTGCCTAGTATCGCACTGAGTGAAAGCATCAGTGAAAAGATTAAAATCTAGGTCTCCCCATCTTGAATCCAGTATCCAACCATTATACTACAGTTTCTGAGGAACAGAATCAATTTGCAAAAGGCTGACAAGTACTTAGTAATTACCAAAGAAGTATGGAATCAATTACCAAAAACAATGCATTAGACTGATGTATTTCAGGGACATTCATTCAAAGAAAAACACATAACCTAATTCTAAGACACATCCAACCTAATGATTATGACCCATTTCTGGTTATGAAAAAGGGCACAAATATTTTTTTCAGAAGGAATATTGAAACATTTATAGATAATGACTTCTCTGAAGTCCTTAGTGGAAGAGGTAGCATTTTTAAAAATCATTGCTACTAATCAAAAGCAAGGCCATAAAAAGTGAATAGTTAATTAGTCAAGAAGATGGTGTTGACGAGAGATTTAAAGCTGGAAGGGAACTTCAAGGTCCTTTAATCTAGCCCCCCTCCCCTCATTTCACATACAAGTAAACTGAAAGATGTGATGTGATTTACCAAGATTACAAATTGAATAAGTATCAGAAGTGGCTTTTGAACCCAGATTCACCAATACCAGAGCCAGATCGATTTTCAGCATATCACTCAGCATCTTTGAGGATGGTTTTTAAAATAAATGACTGTGTTGATCAGTGAAAGAAGCTACCTACAAAGTTCTGGATAAAAGATGCTTGTATTGAGTCTTGAAAATCTTCTGAAAAGGACAAAAACATGGGTAGATTTATATGAAACAATGAAGAGTGAAATGAGCAGAACGAAGAGAACATTGTACACAGCGACAACAATATTGTTTTAAGAACAACAGTGAGTGACCGAGTCATTTTTAATACTACAAATACTCAAATTAACTACAAAGGATCTATTAAAGAAAGCACTATCAATTTGTATACAGAAAAAGATCTGGGAAATAGAAATATGTATAATATTTTCATAGATACATACATACATACATATAGATAGATACATACATAGATTTAGATATATAGATATAGATATATGTGTATATGTACATGAAATTATATTTGTATGCATATATGTATATGCGTGCATGCATATATGACATTATATATGTGAGCATATACATGCACACATATGTATATATGTATATTATGTGTATGTGCATGTGTGTTTACACATACATGTGTGTAATGGTAGCCCTCTTTAGGGTGCAGAGAAGGAAGAAAAAAGGGGAAAATATAAATTACATGATAACTTTATTACATATTTAAAAGGAATATCAAGTTGTACACAATATGTTTGCAGTTTCATGTGCAATCATCTTTTTAAAAAAATTCTGTTGCATTATGGAAGTGCTTGCTTTATTTCATAAATTAAAAATAAAATGAATATTTTTTGAAGTGCGTTAGGTGAAAAAGTACAGAAAGATGGAGTAAGAGGTGGGAACTACATACATACATATACCATTATACTTACCATATAAAAAAACAACTTTCTATAATAAAAATTAGAATTGTACTTGATATGCCCATAAAAGCACAAAGGACAGAATAAAAGGAGGGAATCAATGCTATAACATATCACTTCAAACATATATGCCATATAAACTATGAGAAATAAGCATGATGAACCACAGCTCTAAAATGGAGATAAATTTTGACTTTAAAATTATCAGGAGGGGGGCAGAGCCAAGATGGCGGCGTAGCTGCAGCAACACATTGCAGCTCTCATGTAGCCACCCCAAAATACCCATAAAATAGGACTCTAAACGAATCCTGGAACTCCAAAACGCACACAAAGATACTTCCCACTAAAGTCAGCTCGGCTACGAGGAAGCATATCAGCACTGCAAACCGAAACCAGCCTGGCCTGAAACTGAGGCTGTGCTCTGGGGGCGGCTGGACTGGAGGAGCGAGGAGCTTCAGGTGAG
>JAQQSU010006575.1:0-13471 GCA_028627135.1 Pseudochirops cupreus | reverse complement strand
GGATAGCGAGGACTCCAAGACCGAGGCCCAAGACGGTGATCTGGATCCAGGCCACTCAACGGGAGAGCCCTGGACTGAGTTCAATCCTGGGAGAGCTGTGGACTGAGTTCAATCGCTCAGTCCCCCTGCTGCCTGCAGGCTGGGGCGGGAAGCTGCGATGCCTAGGCGGGTGCAAAACGTCTGCCTTTGGCTTTTTTTGCTCTGGAGGCCTTCCTGCCGCACTGCTTATCTTCCCCTTTCACAATTCCCATTCACAGCTGCTGCTAATCCTCTCACCTGAAGCTCCTCAGCTCCTCCCTAAAGTCGCCCCCGGGGCACAGCCTCAGCTTCAGGCCAGGCTGGGTTCGGTTCGCAGTGCTGTTATGGTTCCTCGTAGCTGAGCTGACTTTAGTGGGAAGTATCTTTGTGTGCGTTTTGGAGTTCTAGGATTGGTTTAGAGTCCTATTTTATGGGTATTTTGGGGTGGCTATGTGAGAGCTGCGATATTGCTGCTGCTACGCCACCATCTTGGCTCCCCATTTTTACTCTTCCTGATTTATGATAATTTTTTTTCCTTATGGTTAATGATACTTCCATCTCTGATATGAATTCAACATAATCGTAATATATAATTGTTTAGCTAAATTGCTGTTATTTCTTTGCCAATACAATATTTATATGTTTGAATCAATGTTTGTTAAGTGATCACTTTTTTCTTCCTTTCTATTTCTCTGCCTCATCTTTCCCAACCATAGCATTAACCATATTTATCTCCCAGAAAGTGAGCAGTAAAAAGCTTTTATTCTTCATTTTTGAAAGCTGTCCATCATTCCACATATACATAAGCAGTACAGCACAGGAATAATTATCCTATATTGTCCCTGAAGCAAAAGTCTACCATTTTTAAACACTAGTATACTTCCAATGATATTAGAGGACTTAAATATGAGCCACTACACTATTAGAGGAATTAAATTTTGACATCGCTCAAAATGCAATATTAAACTACATGGTATATTTAAGTAGGCTACAGTATATCAGCAATGATTGTTTGCCTCGAATAAAGAGTGCAAAAGCCATCAAAATTAGGTATGAAAAATAGATATGCTAGTCATATAATTACAGGGAATATGACAATTAAGTAATCTCAGTTATACATTTTTATCCATGAGAAATTAAAAGAACCAGAAGACATTCATCAGCATATTGAAAAGCTCAGAGGCAACTAGATGTCACAGTGGATGGAGCATTAGATATTGTGTTAGAAAGTCATGAGTTTAGATCTGGATTAAGATACTAGCTATGTGACTCTGAGTAACTCATTAGCCTTTGTCTCCCTCTCTTGATCGGTGAAATGAATACACACACATATATATAATTTATACATGTGTGTACACACATGTCTATGTCTGTGTCTGTATCTGTGTCTATGTCTATTTCTATGTCTATGTCTGTCTATGTCTATGTCTCTGTCTATGTCTCTGTCTCTGTCTATGTCTCTGTCTCTGTCTCTGTCTATGTCTATGTCTATTTCTGTGTCTATATCTACATACCTGCTTCCTATGGCAAACATGAAGATAAAACAAATTATATGTAAGGTACTTTGCAAACCTTAAAGTATTATATAAATCCTTGTTGTTTCATCATTTTCCAGTCATGTCCAGCACTTGATGACCTCATTTTGGGGTTTTCTGGGCAAAGATACAAGAATAGTTTGACATTTCCTTCTTCAGCTCATTTCATAGATGAGGAAATTGAGGCCAACAGGGTTAACTGACTTGCCCAGGGTCACAAAGCTCTTAAGTGTGTGAAGCTGGATTTGAACTCAGGAAGATGAGTCTTCCTAACTCCAGGCCCTGCATTTTATCCACTGTCCTACCTATCTACCCTATATAAATACTAGCTATTATTATTTTATCTTTCAGGGAGAAATTAGGGAAAATACTAGATCAGCAACATTCATGATAGATTCATTAAAGTATTGCTTTATTTTGATTTGCCTACAAAGGGAACTATTCTTCACTAATTCCATGATATTTTACAAATAGTGCCATAGATTTAGGGTTTTAGGGAAAATTAGAGTCCACCTCATTCAAATCCCTCACTTTAAAAATGGGAAAACGAGGTCCAGCAGTGTTAAGGGCCTTATTTAAGTAGTAAATATTGGAGAATGGATCTGAACCAACATTGACTAAATGTGAGATTTGCTATATCATGATTGTCTTATACAATCATTTCCTTCCTGTGTAGGGCAGATATAAATGGACCCAGGAAAAAAAAAATTCACATATAATGATTTCAAAGCAACCCACCAGTATTTATGCTATCTTTGTGGGCAAGTGTGAACTTGAGGATATCTTGATATATGAGGTCATTGGCAGAGAGCATTTGTGCTATGTAAACTCTTTCTATTGATGCACATTGGCATCTAATTGATAATTTACAATCTACAGAGTTGTTTGGGACTCTAAGGAGGTCATAGTCACACAGAAACTATATCTAATCCTGGGTCTTCTTGATTCTAAGATCTGTTGTTTTTTTTTTTTACGGTGTGTATGTGTGTGTGTGTGTGTGTGTGTGTGTGTGTGTGCACGCACATGTGTGTGTGACTGATAGTAGCTACTAAAGGCCGCATAATTATTTTCCTAACAATATTCAGTTCTGTGATTTCTATTTTGTTCCACTAGCTATGAAATAGTTATTGGTTAGAGGTTTCCATTATTGAAATATTTTAGTAGATTTAGAAATGATACAGCTTGCTGGTGCTATTTCTCTCTCATGTGAGTTCAGTGTCTGATGAAATGGAAGTAGTGCTGAATCCATACTGAAATAAGGATAACAAGTTGTGCAGAATGATCGCTAAACACAATGCTTCTCTGTTTGTTCCCTAACTGAGCCTCAAAGACACTCACTTATCCATGAGCCTTGATAGAGTAACAATTTGTATTGGATGGTCATGAATAAATGAGCTTGATTTGCCCCCAGTTTTATCCTCAAGGACACTAATTGCTAGTTGTTTTGCATGTGAACTTGAGGATTCAATCCCAACCTGATTCTCCAGGGCTGCTGCTCTTATGTTCGGCTCCTGTCTCCATAAGAGACTAAGGGAATCCCCTTTGTTCCACATGGAAAAGATTTTGGGACGTGTACAAGCCAGCTCTCTAACAGGTGGTGAGCAAAAATAGCTGGGGAGAGCAATGACAAAAAATGATAGTGTATCTACAATCAAAGCTGCTTTATCTTTCATTGGCTAACCCTCAGATCCGTATTTACTCATGCTTTTGACATCCCTGGGACAGCGGTCGTTTATAATTGTTGACAGTGAGTGACCATAACCATCAATGCTTCTTGATAACCTTGATCCAACTTGACCATTCTTTCCTCATCACCTATCCACTGACTGCCAGGGTGACAGTACGTTTTTGAGCATATGCAACATAAATATAAAGGGGAGAAATACAAATGCATGAAAACTAATTTGATACAAGGTCGTTGGATAAGGATAGGGGTGGATTCAAAGCCAAATGTGATGCTGTAGGGCCTCAAGTGCAGTCCTTTGACTGAAGTCTTTCCATTTGGATTCAATCAAATGGTCATGCTTGAGGACCTAGAGGGCCTCATGTGGCCTTGAGGTGGCAGCTTCTCCTCCCCTGGGTAAGGAGGAACCAGCATTGGAGGATATTAGGGAAGGTTTCATGAAGAAAATATACCTGAGCTGCATCTTAACAGAAGAAATGAGACCTCGGGAGTAGAAGAAAGGAGAAAGTGCATCCCAAGTCTGTGGAATCAAGCTGATACGTTGGCATCGAGAAGGTGGATAGACTACACTATGTGAGGAAATGAGAGGACAGTTTGACTGGGTGATAGTGCAGGAGCTGGAATAAGGTCCTACAGAGCTGAAAAGTTAGGCTGCCACCAAGTGGTAAAAGGCTTTAAAAACTAAGCTGAGGGGTAGCTGGGTAGCGCAGTGAATAGAGCACCAGCCCTGGAGTTAGGAGGATCTGAGTTCAAATGTGATCTCAGGCACTTGACGCTTAACTAGGTAGTGTGACCTTGGGAAAGTCACTTAACCCCAAATACCTTGTCTTCCCCCCTCAAAAAAACAAAACTAAACAGAAGTGTTGACATTTTAATCAAGAGGCAATAGGAAGATGTGGCAGTCAAATGCATATTAGAATTGAGTGGTCATCATGGGTACTTTGGGAATGGAGGGAGGGAGGGTTAGAATTTGGAATTCAAAACTTTTGAAACAGTTAAAGTTGTTTTAGCCTATAACTGGGGAAAAACAAAATATATTAAAAGTAGAAGAACTGAATGGTCTTATCTACTCTCAAGGAAAAAATATTTCAGCAGTATGTGTAGAATGGGCTAGAGTACTGAGAGACTTGGGATAGGGAGACTAATTAGAGGCTGTTGTAATCATCTAGGTGAAAGCTAATAAGAGCCTGAACTAAAATGTTAGCTATATGAGTAGGAAGTAGAGGTCAAATATAAGAGATATTATGGAGGGAGAAATGTCAAGATTTCCTCAAATATCAGATGAATAAAGATCTTTATCTATAACTTTTCCCTTACAAATGCAGAAAAGATCAGTTACATATTTTTATTCTTCAAAATTAAGTACTCTATAAAGTGTTAATGATAGTTATTGGGAAAGTGTATTGATGGATATGTTTTAATGTGAAATGAAAGGTGCCTCTCCTTGATGTCCTTTGCTCTAGACCAGTTATTCATTAAGAATCTCATAAGCATGTCTTGGACAAATTTAATCATATATGTTTCAGTTAGAAATAAAAGATTAAACTCTTCCTCTACTTCAATTTCATATTGCTATCAATTATTAAAAAAAAAAGATTACTTATTTCTGAAAGGGAGGAAGAGAGAGAGACAAACACACACAGATAGAGGCAGACAAGAGACAGAAAAACGCAGAAACGTAGAGAGAGACGGACAGACAGAGAGGGACAATATGTTCAGTTCAGCTACTCCAGGGAATAGAAAGCAAGGAAAATGCTCAGTATAATAATTTAAAATAATTGCTGCTTCTGGTTTAAATAATATTATTGAATCCATTTGAATCAGCTAGCAACCATCACACATGTTCATCATAAGGGAAGGAGGGGAGGAGGGGGATGCATGAAAAAGAGATGCTATCTTATGACTTTTATTTTTGAGAAATTGCAACTCTTGCAGGAACAGAGATAATAGGATTTTTAGGTGCTATTCTTACACAGCAATTTATTGAGATGTTATTGAAAAACATAATATGATTTAAGACATGATTACTTTATATAGACTTGCCTACAAAATGTGGGCCCAGGGCAGGGAGTAAGAAAGACTTGAATTTCATCAAATTCTGATGATAATGATGATGATGAAATCTCTTTTCTTTTTTTCAATTAACAAGTTTTTATTTCTTTACCTCTTACATGATCTCATTGAAAGAAAGAAAGAAAAAAAAAACCTTTCATAGCCATTATGTATTGTCAAGTAAAATAAATTTTCTCATTGACCTTGATCAAAAATGTATGATTCATTTTGCATCTTTAGTCTGTTACCTTTGTTAATGCTTCAGCTGCTGGTGTTGTTGCATTTGCTATTTTTTTTAATCCTCTTTTGTTTTTATATCACAATAATATCCAGGCATAAGCCATTCTCTTAACCTCCTCTTCTGTCAACAGACAGGGACATACACATGTGTACACACACATCTCTTAACAAAGAAATAGTTAGCAAACCAGCACAATGACATCATCTAGCATCATATACAATATTTATCACACCTCATCTCTCTCTTATCCAAGGAAAGAAAAAGAAGATGGATTTGCTCTTGTCTTCCCTAGGGCTAAAATTCATCCTCACTGTTACAGAGCAATCAACCAAAGTATTATTTTGGAAAAAAAACAACAGTAAACTGATTGATTGATTAGGAACATATTGGGTAATGTCCATGTCAGTAAGAAACCACATTTGTTGTTCAGTTGGGCCCTACTCTTTGTGACCCAGTGGACCATAGTACTCCAATACTGTCCATGGGATTTTCTTCGTCAAGATGCTGTTAAGGTTTTGCCCTTTCCTTCTCTAGTAGATTAAGGCAAACAGAGGTTAAGTGATTTACCCAGAGTCACACAGCTAGGAAGTCTTCCTCATTCTAGACCAAACACTCTATTCATTGAGAAAGAAAAGAAACCACATAGTTCATAGGATTATTGATGCAAAGCTAAAAAGGACCTTAGAGGCCCTGAGAAAACTGCACCCCAGAAAAGGAGGATTCCAATCCAGATTGTCAGATTCCAATTCCAGTGTACTTTCCATTATGCCACTCTAAGTTCATTTTCCTCCATATTGGTTTGTATAAGAAAAAAAAAACTGTTTAAATATATATAGAATCTTACTGTTCAGAGGGTCTTTAGAGGTCATCTATTCTAATCAAATCATGCATCCTGTATACAACCAAATGAAAAGGAATCATATAAAATTCACTGGAAGACATTCAGTGATGGACAATTGACTAACATCCAGATCCTTCCATTTGTCATCCCTTGTCCTTGCAATGATTATCTTCTCTTTATATCATACATTTTCTTGCAAATGGAGTTTGCTCCATATATTCCTCTCCTTTTCTTTTGAGTTTCTCATTGACGGTATATCTGAGTCTATTCACATTCATCATATGCCTCTCCACTGATTTTTCTGTGATAATTTTTAATTCTTTCAAGTCAGTCAAATACCATATGTCTTGCTGCCATATCTGTTACTCAGTCATTTAGTTGTATCCAATTCTTCATGACTCTATGGAGTATTTAATACTGTTTCTGGAGTTTTCTTGACAAAGATACTGGAGTGGTTTGCCATTTCCTACTGCAGTGGATTACCTTTTCTGAACTTTCCACTATGATCTGCCCATCTTGTTGACCCTGCATAGCATTGCTTATGATTTCATTAAGCTATGCAACCCCCTCAGACACCCTCAGAGAGGGTGATGATCTAGGAGGGGTAGCTGCCTAATGGTACCCAGTGAAATGTTAAAATTAAAAAGATTGTCTCTCACTTCCATAATTAGATTGGGGTTAGTTAATGAGCTTTGTAAGTCAACTCTGGGCCCAACTTGTCCACCTAGATTCTCTAATCCAGCTGTATGTACTGATGAGTAGGCTTTATAAGTTGTCCATACAAATACATGTTGAAATATGAGTAGAGAGAAATAGTGGGGGGTTAAATACAGTTTGAAGAGACTTGGACAAGATATCTAATTCTACCAAAGTTAAAGCAAGGTCATTCAAGGGTGAACATACAACAAATGTGATTCTAAACAGAAAATACATGTAAAATATTTGCAGAAATCATCATTTCAAACTGTTTTCTCCATCACTGACAGTGAAATCCCAGAATTTGCAACTCAATGTCACAATACTCTATGTGTATAGAAAGCAGTTAGAAATGACATTTGGTTTCAAGTTCAGGTGCCACACAGATTAGTGACGATTGGTTGAATGTCTTCATTAGACCATTTTAACGGAAAGTATTTATATTCTTCCTAGATGTCATGGCAGCACCCATTTGTTTCTTTTAAACCAGTGGTTCTCAACCTTCCTAATGCCACAACCCTTTAATACTTGTACATGGGAGGTTCTGCATGTGGGTGGACCCACCTGGAGATGGATAGAGGAGAGATGTCTCAGTTCCTAAGACCATCAGAAATATGTGTTTTCCAATGGTCTTAGGCAACCCCTGTGATCCCTGTGAAAGGATCGTTTGACCCCCAAAGGGGTTGCAACCCACAGCTTGAGAATAACTGTTTTAAACAAAATTCTTTACTTATCTAAAGACACAATTAATCTTATATGTTTTTTTTTTTAACAATCTCATTGCAGGAATGCCCTAATTTAGTTGCCTGTGTGAACACTTGGTGACAGGTCCTATCCAGCCAACAAAGTAGGAAAACATAAGCCTAGATAAAATGATTTCTTTTATTTGAGTGTCACAAGATCAGCAGCAAGTTGTACATAACAAGCATCAAGTGTATGAAACAAATTTACTGCCAATAAGGAGAGTGACAAACCAAGGTCACTACTAGTGTAGCCCCACTGGGCTGCTTCATCATGGTGTGAGGTGACCTGGAGTTCCTGAAAGTTATTTTAGGTTTATAATTCAGTAAAGCGTGTTAGAAGAACTGGGTTCCATCTTGGTGTGACATTGGACAAGTCAATTGACCTTGGTCATAAAAAAGAAATCCATCTATAAAATGAAGGAGCTGATCTTTCCAATTTATACCTTGTCCAAAAGGCTATGCTTCTGTAGTCCCTTCTCTTTAAAATTTCAATTTCTTCATTCCTATTAGCTCCTTCCTATTGCCTACAAGTATGACTTAGTCACCTTTACCTAAGAAGAAATTTAGGCTAATTCTCTGAAAGTAAATCTCCTTAATAATAAATTTCCCCTTTTTGGCATCATTTTGTTAATTTCCATATTTGTTTTTGCTTTTGTATACTGACAAACACTGTGCTTTGCCAGGAGTTGTTCCCTAGGGGACTTTTTAGTTTGTTTGCTTTGTTTTGTTTTGATGTGTTGTGTTATAATTTGGTTTTTAAATCTTTACCTGCTCATGATGTTAAGCATCCTTCCATGAA
The DNA here is from genome assembly GCA_028627135.1 of Pseudochirops cupreus. Taxonomy (NCBI): domain Eukaryota; kingdom Metazoa; phylum Chordata; class Mammalia; order Diprotodontia; family Pseudocheiridae; genus Pseudochirops; species Pseudochirops cupreus. The sequence continues at coordinate 4,862 of JAQQSU010006575.1, read as the reverse complement.
CTTCTGAACATACACAAACACACACAGACAAAAGCACAAAGAAATAGTTTGGGTATAACATTGGTAAGCTACAAAATTACAAATATTTTCTTTTTTTCAACCATCATTATTAAGTACTTACTATATGTAGAACATTGTGTTGGACACCTAACAAAATACCAACTTTAGATAAAGATTATCCCTGCCCTTCATGGAGCTCAGAGGATAAAAGGATAAAATACAAACACAGATAATTATAATCCATGCTTCTGTTGCTGTTGATCAGTCATATTTTAGTCATATTTGACTCTTCATGACCTGATTTGGGGTTTCCTTGGCAAAGATATTGGAGTAGTTTCCCATTTATTTCTCCATTTCATTTTTTATAGATGAGAAAACTGAGGCAAACAGGGTTAAGTGACTTGCCCAGCTAGTAAGTGTCTGAGGCCAGATTTGAGCTCCAGAAGATGAGTCTTCCTAACTCCAGGCCTGACACTCTATCCACTATGGCACCATCTAACTGCCTTTAGAATTTATGCTATCAAATCATAGATACCAACAGAGTTACAAAACCAAGAGCTATGTGATTTTAGGAGGATAAGAGAGAGAGGGGAGTGAGACGGCAAGAGAGGATCAGGCGAAGTCTAATAAGGAAACTGAAGCCCAGTGAGTTTAAGTGACTTGCCCAAAGATAAGGACATATTAAAATCAGATTCAAGCCTATGTCCCCTAACTGAAATTCCAATGCCCTTTGCAATAGACTGAGATCACCATTCTAGTCCCAGTGCTTATTTTCATGCTTGTCTTGCACACGGCAGACACTCAGTACACAGTTGTTGATTTCTGTTGAATTGGCTTGAATTGTGTTCTTGTATGCTGCAGTGCTCTGTCTATGGTGAAATAAAACAACATTTCCTTAGTAATCAAATACTTAGCATAAGTAAGTGAGTGAGGAAAGGTGGGGGCTGGGGGAGCATGTATAAGTGACATGAGTTATACTGTACTTCCTGAAATACGGTGAGTCATAATGGAAGCAGACACTGTTGAGAGCTATTGGTGGTACACATGGCCTTGTGGATAATGTTGCTGCTATAACAGCAGAGTATAATCTCAGCTGTTTGTGAATCAGTGATAAGCAGTTGGCTTACACTTGATTATGTTGTATCTTCCACTGGAGCCAGAGCTGGCCAGACTGTTGCAAGGCAGCTCCCCAGTGAGTTCAATGTGAAATGAGTGATAAGAATAGTGTATGTAAAGTGATCTATGCCAGTTTTACTAGTCACTATGTGACATTCTGCTTCCACAGGGCTACAGGTGAGGAAGAAAATGAAGGGTAATTTCATTCCACAATGCATTCTCAAGTATTCCACCCTGCACTAAATGAAAATATGGGGGCTGTTGTAGGCACAATTGTGCAAATTGAACTTTAAAAACTTTTCAACTGATGTTTCAGGAGTTTTACACCATTTATTTACTGGGGTTGGGAGGGGCAGTGTGTCTCTACCTTGGTGGTAAGGACATTTGGTAAACAAAAGAGCAATGATTGGAAAGGATAGCTAGAAAGTATTGGAATACAGCTTTAGAGTTAGAGAGTACTTTGGATGCAGGTCAGAGCATGCTATCCCCTCAATTTACATATAAAGAAATTGACCCAGAGAGGTTAAATGATTTTGCAAGGCTCACCCAGTTAGAAAGTGCCTAAGATAGGCTCAAGTCTAACATTCTATCCAGTACATCAAGCTTTCTCTCAGAGGGTCATCTGATAATTATCTGAGCATCCCAGTGAATTGTATTCTGAATAACAGTCTGAGAAAACTAAAGATCTTGGACTTCATTAAAGGAGGCAAAGAATGGAAGGCCATGAAGATAATGAAGCTCATATACTCTGCCCTGGGCAGACAACGTAATTCTGGGAGATACATTTTGATGAGTTAGAGAAGATCCAGGAGAAGATAAGTGGAGTGGAAGAGGTCCTCAAATTCATGACCTATAATAATTGGCAGGAACTAACAGTGTTTAGCTTTGAGAAAAGCAAATGGAGAATGGAACTTGCTAGCTGTAGCCTAGTATTTGAGGGGCTATCATATGGAAGAGGGATTGTATTGTATCTTACTTTTTTTTTTTTGCTTTGTGGAGGGCAATTGGGGTTAAGTGACTTGCCCAAAGTCAATGGCTAGTAAATGTGTCAAGTATCTGAGGCCATATTTGAACTCAGGTCCTCCTGACTCCAGGGCTGGTGCTCTGTTCACTGTGCCACCTAGCTGCCCCTGTATTTTACTTTTCTGCTTTATCCCAGAGGGCAGAACAAAAAGTTGAAGTTTCAAAGAGGAATATACATGCTTTGGGTAAGGGATGGAATATTTTCCTAACAATTATAGCAATCCAAAAGGTGGGGAGGATTTCCTTGAGTGAATTTGCTCCTGCTTACTGCACAGCCTCAGGAAAGGCTAGGGGTCAGTTCTTAATTTTTGTTGTAAAAGTTGTGTTCCTTGAGATCCTTTTTAAATCTAAAATTCTCTAATTTTGTAACTTGAGTTAGCCCTTGAGGATATTGAGGAAGGCAGATCCCGCTGTAAATCCTTATTCCATTATGAACAACTTGAAATTGAATTGACCAGGCTGTCAGAACTGAATGACCTACCCAAACTCACAGAGGAAACTTGTTGGACATCAGAAAGTAAATCAAAGTTATGGACCATTGACCGGAAACAAGGATATAAGAATGATAAGACTTTCCTGTGAAGCTTTCCTGTTTTCTTCCCCATAGTGTTCCTATCAACCACAGTAGCCATTAATGCTTCTAATGTTCCCTGTGACAATCCTATCTTAGGAGGCGAATCTATAAATAAGGGCATTGACTCACTGACCTCTAATTTCTATGATGGTAAGATGCTGTGAATGATGTAGTTTGGGTAATTAGGGCACCTTTGAAAAGGAGTAGGATGGAGTAGGATGTAGGATGTAGGATGTAGGATGCAGAGGAGTAGGATGCCATATCTAGGCATAAGGTAGAGTATCCTAACAACAGTATGGAGAATGAATGGGAAAGGGGGCCATGGAGAGTGGAGATGGGTGGATGTCTAAGGACATAAAGACACTGTCTTTAGACACAGTCTGTCGTGGACTCCATGAATTCAAGGGCTGAGCATCCAAATGGCTACCTGTCTCTATGCTATCTGGGCATTTGAAACATAGCTGCCATGATACTGTTTCCTAGCCGGATAAAACACTAACATGGAAAAGATGAATTTACTAACATACAGTTAAAATTATTTTACTCCCTTCCAAAAATGGATTATTCAAAAGCCATTTCTGCTGAATAAAGTTCAGAGCTTAAATGTAAACCAGACATTCAAGAAACACTAAGATGCAGCCACAAATTATGTTTCTTATGCAATATATTACTTTCATCCTACATAAAGCCTCTGGTCTAGCAAAAAATGGATACTTAGTTCATGAGCAAACAGTATTTTCCCCTCCTCTATGGCTTTGTTCATGTAGCTCCACTCAAGAGATGCTCTTCCTCTCTTTTCTAGCAATTCAATTCTTACCCATCCTTCAAGGTCCAGAACAAATGACATCAACCCTATGGAGCACTTTGTGAGCTCCAATCTACACACCCAAAGTGGGAAGTAATATTACCCTCAGCAAAATAGTTGGTACCTGACCTGTTCAGTCATGTCAGTCATGTCCAACTCTTCACAAGTGGATTGTCATTTCGTTCTCTGGCTCATTTTATAGATGAGGAACTGAGGCAAATGGGTTTTACCATTTATCAACCATCAGATTCCCTCAGTGTATGTCTGACTTCCTAGACACTAAAAGGTCTATGTGGCAGAGATCTTATTTTATTTATTTCTATATCTCCTATGGTATGTAACAAAATGTCACGTGCCTAGCAGAGATTAAATGGATGTTTGTTGAACTGAATTGTATTGAATCAATTTTATTTTTCTGGCCTTTTTGGCTTGTTTTAGCTTTTTCTTGTTAATTACTTCTTGTTTATGCTTACTTACATCAGAAAGCCATTTAACTAATCACCAAAATAATATTTGTGAAAGCACAAGGGATTCATTGACTTGGAAGTGTTTATTGACTTAAATGCTTTTTCCATTAATTCCAGACTTCCCAATTCCCTGTTTTTAGGCAAAATGTTGTCCTGCCTTGTCTCATCCAAAATTTGAAGCATCCACTGGGTCCTGTATCAGTTTAACTTAATAGCTATGTATTAAATGTCCACTATGGGGGGAACGGGGGTGCAATCTTCTACAGAAAATAGAGAGCCAGAGTCAAATCCTAGAAAGCCTGAGTTTAAATCCCACCATTGACCCATACTGGCTGTGTGCCCCTGGGCAAATCATTCAGTCTCTCAGTGCTGCAGGCAACTCACAAAGATTTTAAATTCCAGAGAAGGTACCATTCTGCATTGTTGGAGGGAGTGGCCTCATCTGGGACTTCCTCATACCAATGACATCACAGGTTTAGTCCTTAACACTATTATTTGGAAGGCAGTTAATTTAGAGGGATATAAAGATAATGCCCAGTAATCCAGTACCTATCCTCAGAAACAAAATCAATTGAGTGTGGGTTGGGAATAGGTGTATATGTGTGCATATATATATGCATGTGTGTGTGTGTGTGTGTGTGTGTGTGTAGCTCCAATTGAGCATGGATATATTTATATATAGGTATTGATATATACATACTCATATACAACACACACACACATATATATATACACATATATATATCTACCTTCATGTACATATATAAACATATATATGTGTATACGTGCATATCTGCTATATATAATACATATATAAAACCCATACTATATTTTATTTACATATTGTATATAATTATATGTGTGCATGTATGCATAT
>JAQQSU010006574.1:0-13471 GCA_028627135.1 Pseudochirops cupreus | reverse complement strand
AAATCTTTCCATGTTTTTCTAATATCATCAAGCTTGTAATTTCTTATAACACAGTAGTATTCCATCATTATCATAAACCGCAACTTGTTCAGTCATTCTCTGATTGTTGGGTGTCCCCAAAATTTCTAATTCTTCACCACCACAAAGAGAGCTGCTATAAATATTTTAGAACACATGGGTTCTTTTCCTTTTCCCCTAATCATCTTTGGAAATTGACCTAGTAGGGGCTCACCTTGCCATAAGTCTGATAAATAAAATTCGCCTTTTAAAATTCCTAAGTACGAACTTTTTTTTAGATTATAACATAGGTTCTGGCTCTTTTCCAACCTTCATAGTTTCTACCATGATTTAATCCAGGAATTCAGAGTTGAATGTTATTATCCCCATGTACATTTCCCCAGCCAAGAATGGAATTCTTTTTCCAGGATGCTCCCCTTAGACCTTGATTCCCCCCCGCAAAAAAAAATTAGCTCATTTGACCTAGTCTATCGGTAGGTTTATAACCAATGTCACATGTTCTTACCTCTAGCCAATCAGGAAAGGCACACTGACATTTGACTATTTCTGGTTTTTCTGAATTCCATTCCAGTTCAGTGTCACCACAGCATATTGTCTCCCATGTCACAGGACCAGAGTCACAGAATTTCAGAGTTGGATAGGACCTCAGAGACCATAGAGTCTAACTAAAACTGAAAAATAAGTCATATCTACAATATATTGCAGCAAGGATTATTATTTGCCTGGTGCTGTTGAATATTTGGTCAATGACTTTATCAGCCCAGTCTTTACCAAAAGACCTCAAGTGAAGAGCAACTTGTTACCTTCCAAAGTGACCCATTCTACTTTGGGATTGCTCATATTGTTAGAAAGTATTTTTAATATCAAGTCTAAATTGGTTCTTTTACAATCTTCATTTACTGTGCCCTCTAACAAAAACAAGTTATAATCCCCCTTCCCCATGACAGCCTTTCAGAAACTGAACAGTAGCTGTCCTGATCCCTCTATCCATCCCTCTCATTTCCAGGCTGTATGCCTAGTTCCTTGATCTGGTCCTCAAATGGCATGATCTTCAAACTTTTCACCACTTGTTTGTGGTTTCATGTATTTGGACACTAACCAGACTAACCATGTCTTTCTTAAAATGTGTCACCCAAAATTCCGTCACCTTCTTATTCCTGGACACTATGTGTCTCTTAATATAGCCTAAGATTGCATTAGCTAGTTCAGCTAATATGATTCTCTTTGAGTAATCTTGAGTTTTTAATGCAAAAAATCTTCAGTCTTTTCAGATAAAACACGACCTATCTATCTTTCACTTGTGAAATTTTTTTAATTGCAAGTGTAAGAATTTATATTAATCACTATTAAATTCCATTTTACTAGATAAGATGAAGAACCTTAGATAATAGTCCTAACACATCAATCGCATAATCCTACCTTCACTTATCTTCACTTCTTGTTATAAATTTCTTCAATGACATTTTAAAAAACTTTTCTTCTCCTTTAAATTTCCTTTATAACCAATAGGAACTTATTTCAGCTGGTTCATACTGACCATTTCCCTCTCTATGATATTCATTTTTAATTATTTAGAGCAGTGTTTCTCAACCTGTGGGTAGCAACCCCTTTGGGGATCAAATGGGGTTGCCTAAGACCATTGGAAAACACAAAAATTCCCAGGGTCTTAGGAACCAAGACACCACTCCTCCAGGCGGGTCCGCCCACATGCAGATACACCCACATATGAGTATTAAAGGGTTGCGGCACTAGGAAGGTTGAGAACCACTGATTTAGAGACTGTGTTTTACATCTTTTTTCTTTTTCTGGCAAGGCAATTGGGGTTAAGTGACTTGCCCAGGGTCACACAGCTAATGAGTGTCAACTGTCTGAGGCTGGATTTGAACTCGGGTCCTCCTGAATCCAGGGCATGTGCTCTATCAACTGAGCCACCTAGTCGCCCTTGTAGTCTACGTTTTGCTGCCATTAGAAGACCATTAGTACTTTTGAAAAATTGAACTTTCCTTCCATGGGAAGTCTGTGGTCATTGAAACCATCTTAAAATTTCCAAAGGGCAATATAGTCTGCTTTCTTCCTTTTCAAGCGTGGACTTGAGTCATTGTCCTCTCCCTTTTGTTCCTCATGTATGTATGTATGTATGTATGTATGTATGTATGTATGTATGTATTGGGTTAATAGACAACAAATTCTATAGGTTGTTAATCTAAATGCATGTTATAGTCTGGAGCAATACACATTCTTCATCCACTTGGGTGGGTGATTGAGCTAAAATCCTTTGAGTGGTTACACAGCTCTTCTAGAAAGTTCTGAAATATACTAGGCTCAATGTTATTTAAGGAAAATCTGAAGGATTTCCACCATCCTCTTCAACTCCTGTATCATAGTAGTGAACATCTTTGGGGAACATACATTTCTCAGTTTTATGCCTTATCAGATGTTTATGATCAGAGAGTCATTGAACATGATTATTTCTATGATGTCTTTCTAGGGATCTTGAGTAATTTTGATGTATGGATGCCAAGTGCCTACTAATACACTTTTAAAAACAGATTGTAAATGGTTTAAAGTTTATTGTTTTACATACTATTTTATTTCTTCATTTTGTTGCTTATTTGAATTTTGTCTTGATGATTACTGGATTTTAGTAAGGTGGCTATGTCTAGGCTGTTTGTTGTCAACCATATACACATAAAAAAGGCAGACATATAGACTAGGAGGAAGACAATGATCTTGCTTAGCTTTTGTGTTTGTTCAGATTAATTTGCATTGGAAATCAAAGAATCTAGGACAGATGAGAAAAATTATGATGCTTCATATCCATTGTAGTTTCTTGGATGTTTGTAATAATTTGACAGGAGTTCAGGCTGGCAATGAGGAACTCATGGTAATTAAAGGGGACCTTCTAATCTTAAGTCAAATAAAAGCTAGGGACAGAGATGTTGATCTTGTTAACAGGAGGAAGTAGATCAAAACACAGACAATATTTGCATGCTGTTTATGGTCTACTGTGTTGGCTTCTAGTCTCTGTTATGACAAAAGAGCTATATTCACACTTTTTTTAGGAAGATGCTTTCTAGTCGCCAAACCTGAGCAGATGGGACCTGATCTGACCAGTAAGTAAATGGCTCTGAAGAGCTAAAGATTGACTTCTAGGATCCAAGTTAAAAAAAAGAAATGGCAGAACCTACTCTTCTCTTACTAGGAAGAGGAAAAACCACAACTGAAAACTCCTATTGAAGTCTAGGAGATGAAAACAACAAAAACAACTCTGCAAGGAGATTGAGAGGAGGGGAGAAGCAAAGATATGGCAAGATAGAGTATGAGCAAGGAGAAAGCCCTGTAAAAGCAGCGTAATGACATCATCGGAAAACATCTGAAGTTCTCCATCACTGAAGTCCTATGCTGAGCTTTCCTGCATATATCCTCGACCCATACATCCCTAAATGCATTCCTTATGTATGTACTCCTCAGCACGCCTGTGTGCCTTATGTGTGTGACCCCATGTTCAAGTGTGTACATACACTTCTCAGAACCAACCCTCCTGACTCAGTGCTTAATTAGAAATTAGCAAAAGGTGTGAAAGCCTTCCCACAAGCAAGCCTCACCTAAGCAAGCTTCCCTTAATGGTTTCCACGTGAGGTCTATTAACGGGCAGGAAAGACCTTAAATCCCATTAACATTACACATGTACAGACTATCTTGAATATGGTGTAACTACATAAAAGAAGGGTAATCTAGATGATACATAATAAAACATTTTAATTATTTTTTTTAATGAAAATATATCTGGTTCTGAAAGCATAGGGCAGAGAGGACAAGGGGAGAAAAGAGAGCAAATGCTGGATGTTAAAATCACTGTAGGGGAGCAGCAATTTGAGTTTCAGGTAGCAAAGTAGTTAACCCTGGCTTGCAGGCTGAACAGGGCAATGATTCAAGAACTTGAATATTAAAAGGATATAAAGAGGAACATCATTGGGAGGTGAAATCTCACACGGAGCATACTCCAGTCTTGATCCAAACTCCAGTCTTGATCGGTGACCCAAGAAGCACAGAATACATGCCTTGCCAATTACAAAGGCCTCCATCCATCCCTTCAGATGTACCACCATTATGCCGAGGGCTAGTCCTCCTAGCAGGGCAATGGGCCCATATTATTATTGAGGTGAAACCAAGTTTGCATTCAGGGAACATCCCACTCTATTTTCCTAGGCCCTATCAGTTCACTCTGCCAGAGCCCTTGCAGCCTGGCAAGGATTCTAGCCACTTCCCCTGAGGCTCTAATCAAGCTTTCTCTTTCTAGAAATGTGGGAAGAGCTACAGTTTGTTTATTCAGAAAAGCCTCGAGTCTTGTGGCCCAAAATAACCTTGGGCACTTGACAGGGAAACAATCGTTGAAGCAAAATTGAAAGACTTTTGGGCTAAATTCAAGCTCACTGGGGCCTCTAACAGACCTTGCAAAGAGACGCTTGATTACAGGGCTTGGAATTGGGAGTCCAGAATTTCACCCATAAATCAAAATACATGTTTATTTTTAAATCTTGAACTCAACAAGCAACAACAACAAAATAGCCAAACAAAGGTACAGATCTGGGGCCAAAATCTTTCCCAAAGCCCCTATCTTTTAACTAGGCAGAAGCAGGAGAATTAACAAAAATAAAATAAAACAAAATATTCAAGGGAAAGACAGGAACATAAATACTTTGTTTTGTGGAAGTGTGAATTGGTCCAACCATTATGCAAAGCAATTTATTATACCAAAAAGGTTACTCATCCATTGTTACCTCTTACTCAATAAACTCTCTCTCCATATATGTGTATATATATGTATATATATATGTCATATATACATACACACAGATATATACATATAAATGTATACCTTCTGTATTATAATGCATACATATATAACGTATATACACACATTTATATGTATGTATGTATGTATGCATATGTAGCCATTTAAAGCTCTGGGTATCATTTCACTTATGAGCTAATCTCTAAGCAAGGTTATATTACCCCCTCAGTGTGCTAGAGGCACCCCTAGACCCCTAGTAAACATGATTTTTAAAATGTTGTCATCTTAAGCTTCTATCTCATGATGTTGTACCCTATATCAATAACTGGTTACAGGTAGTATCTCTTTTATATCATCAATACTGCCTCCCTCAGTGATTGGTGGTCCAATATAATTTTTATCACCAACTAACTTTTACAAATAGATATTAACTGCAAAGATATAGCAAGAACAGATGTTACAAAGCATTCTTTTGTAAATGGGGACTTTGGCAGGATTTTGGGAAGCTCTCTGTAAAGCCAAGCACTAACAGCTTTCCAGAAGAATGCTATTGTGAACAGCTTTTAAGGTTCTGATTACACAGTACAGCAAACACTCTATTCCATAATAAATCAGAGCAAAACATTCACAGAAAATAAAAATTCAGCATTCACAATGACTTGTCACTAAAATGGCCACATAGTTTTCACCAAAGTGGTCACAATAGTTTTCAACAAAGTACAATCATTTAGTCAATCGCAAAGTACAGAAGTCAAAGTTCTTCACCCCTAGGTCACAGTAAATCATAATCTTCTCAGTCAGTATACAGTATCCAAGTAAAGTCTTCTTTCAGCTTGACTCAAGGCTGGTCCTCAGCTTCCATGGTTCCTCTTCCATGATCCCAGCTCCAACTGTCACCTGGGTTCAAAGGCAGGCAATTTCCAGTTCCTTGTCCAGCTCCTTGACTAGTTCTTTGTCTAGTTCCTGTTCCATATTGAAGTTCACAGCATCCAGTCCACTTCAAGTCCTTCACAATTCCTGTTTCTGGGACAAAGCTTGACAGAGGGCCACAATAATATTCATCTACATTGCCAGCACCATCATCAATTCACTATCTGCCTGTGAAGTAAACTCAGACCCACCAACAAGGTCTGAGAACTCAACACAAATCATCAACATAGAAATCAACACAGACACACAAACAAGGTTGAAGAGGTCAGTACAAATCATCAGTAAAGTCCCAGGACCTCCAAAACCCTCTTCCAGGACTTTGGTAAACATACAACCAGAAAATACTCTTTCAGGGCTTCCAGTAAGGTCCCAGGGCTTCTGTACAAAGTATCACAAAGAAACATCAACACAGACAGAACAAACAAACAGAGTGCTGGGATACCACAAGTTTTCTCTTTCTTGACTCTGCCACCATAAGAGTCCTCTTCTCAATTCCTGCCTCTCGTCCTGGGGCTCTCCTTATATAGTCATTAGCTCCTCCCCAGCAGTTCACAAGTTCTAGGGTTCACAAGTTGTGGGGTTCACATGTTCTGTTTCTTAACAGACTTGATACAAGGCTCAAAAGAAGCTTGAACTGAAACAGGGTGTGGACTACTTCTGTGCTTGCCATTACACTCTCCCATCTATCATTGGTACCTGGGAAGAAAGGGTTTGTACTTCAACTATTTTCTGCAAGCCCTTCACTCTACTAAGTTCATTTCCAAATGAGGCATAGCTAATGGATGAGTCTGCATCTTCCTGGTGTCAGCTGCCACCTCATCCTTGCTTGACTTCCAGCAAATCCCAGCATAAACTCTCACTCCAGATTTCTGGCACTCACTATTCTTACCACTTCAGTGCTCACAAGGCCATGATCATTGCCAACATTGTTTCACCAAAAAGCAACAGAGGACAAACAGAGACAAGGAATAGAAATCCATATTTACCAATCACATTTTGGCCCCAGGTAGAGAGGAGCCAAATCCTCTCCCCAGCAAGAGGCTTACGTTAAGTCTCTCACTGGAATATAGCCATTCAGGTAAAAAACAAAAACCCTTTGGATAGTTGTAACAATAAGCACCCTAGCATACCCAGGGTGGCTGTTAGCACAAGTTATTTGCTCTGCATTTTTAAAGGAAAGCAACTTTAAAGGGGTCGACAATCTTACTTTAATTGCACACACACACACACACACATATACACATCTATATGTGTGTATATATACATATATGTGTGTATCTATATCTATCTACACCAGTGGTTCTCATAATGTGGGTTGTGTTCAATTTGTAACAATGAAAATACATCCTGTATATCAGATAGATTCATAACAGTAGCGAAATTATAGTTATGAAGTAGCAACGAAAATAATTTTATGGCTGTAGGTCATGAGGAACTGTATTAAAGAGCTGCAGCATTAGGAAGATTGAGAACCACTGATCTATACACACACACACACACTCACACACACACACACACACACACACACACACACATATTTATCAAATTCACTTAGTTCAGGGGAAAAAGTCAACACCCTGAACTTCAGAGAAAATACAAACAGAAATTACAAGCAGCAAAAATACAGACAGAGAAAATAATACAAATAAACAGACAGGGCTTCTAACTGTCTGACCAAAGCTATACATACAGTTACCAGAGAAAGAAGCACCAACATCTGGGTTTTCAAAGTTGGGCTGCTCCTTGATGGCTCCCCAGAGTCTCCTCTGGCCAAATCCCAAGAATGCTCTTCCAATGAGTAATCTCCAAAGCAAAACCTCTCAGATAATATGTACCCTTCTTCAGAACCAGAAGGTATCACAACCCTCCCGACCCACTGCCTAATTACAAAGTAAAAAAAGGTGTGGGCCTTCCTGAAAAATAAGCCTTCCCCAATCAAGCTTTCCTTCTTGGGCTCCACCTGAGATCTATTAATGGGTGGGGAAGATCTTGAACTTCCATTAACATTACAATAATTAATAACTTTTTACTGCATTCCTGGTTCAGCCTTAACAATCAATTGCAGTCAATCATTGCTCTTTATATGGGAAAGAGATCAGAAGTCACCAGAATACCTGAACATACTTTGAATCCTGTATCAGGATCCTTCCTTTACATATCACCATGTCTTCTGGAAATAGGTTTCCCAGAGCCTTCCATGTGGGGTCTATTTAGAGCTGATCATGTGGACTGGATTTGGTCAGTTCCCACATACATTAAAAAAAAATCTTCTGTTTGGCATGTAAAACAGTCCACAACTTGAAATCTCTTTGCTTTCTAGTCTTAGATTTTACTCCCCTCCAGGGTTACAGTCTAGCCACACAGGCCTCCTTCTGTATAGCCCACACCCTATACACTATCTCTTGTCTCTGTGCATTGCACTGGTTCTCCCCTATGCCTAGAAGGCTCTCTCAATCACCTCTGACCCCTGCTTTCTCTGGCAGCCTTCAAGCATCAGCTCAAATTCCACCTTCTGCAACAGGTCTTTCCTTAACCTCTCCTTCCCCATCTACCTGGCAATGTCCTTTTTTGGAGACTGCCTTCCATTTACACTGCATATATAGCTCCTATTACACCATTATTTTCATGTTTTCTCTCTCATTAGAATGTGTGCACTTTGAAGGCAAGGATTTTTTTTTTAACCTTTCTTTGTAGCCCTTGACTTAGCACAGTTCCTGGGAAGTAGAGAGTGATTGATAAATGCTTTTTCACTGACTGACTGACTTCTCAGCATATATTCCAAGGAGGTTGATTGTAAGAAGAAAGGTTCCATACAAACCAAAATATTCGTAGCAGCACTTGTTTGTAATAGAAAAGAATTGCAAGGGACAGCTGCATTGAACAATGCCAGGCAGTGGAATCAGAAAGACTCATCTTCTGAGTTCAAATCTCAGATATTTATTAGCCGTGTGACCCTGGGCAAGTCACTTAATCCTGTTTGCCTCAGTTTCCTCATCTATAAAATGAACTAGAGAAGGAAATGGCAAACCACTCCAGTATCTTTGCCAAGAAAATTACAAATATGATCACAAAGATTTGTACATGACTTAAAATAAGTGGGGGGGGGAAAAAACTCTAAACAATGTATATGCCTATTGGTTACCTTATGAACCATATTATAGAAACATAATAGATTACTGTGCTATAGAAAACAATAAATATGATTAATGCAAAGAACAACGAGAAGCCATATATGAGCTAATGCAAAATATAATGGAAATAAGAAAATGCAAATGGGAAGAATAATCACTGCAAAATTATCGAAACTGAATGTTAAGAAATACAAAGAACAAGCATGGCTCCCAAGGACGGTTATGAGAAGACTCCTTCACCCTACTCTTTTGCAGAAGAGGGAAGTCCACAGATATGTTCCATTACACAAATGATCAGACTTTTTTCCCCATATATTAATCAGTTTTGCTGATATTTTCTCTTGTTTTACTTTTTTACTAATAAAAATACTATTATATGGGATATTTCTATTAAAGAGGGGAGAGAAAGGATACTGGGGAAAAATCTTAGTAATGTTAAAAATGTATCAACAAAATTATTTTCAAAAAATCTGTGTGTTATGTAATTATAATGACTAAGCTTGATTTCAAAGAAGTATGAGAAGGAATCTCCTCTTTCTTCTATACAGAGGTAGGAGACTATGGATTTGAACCACTGTATAATATGTCGGTTTCTCCAATGTGTTGATTTGTTATGCTGAAGTTTCTTTTTCTTTTTCATTCTTCGTCATAAGGGATGACTTTCTAGTGGGTGGAGGAGGAATATGTTGAAAAAAGAAGATGCAAATACGATGTTTTTGCTCTGCATCCCTTTTCAGGTTCATCAAAAATTCTGTGATATCTGGCCATTTTCCTTCCCAAAATGTATGTTTAAAATGTTCTCAATAGCCAATGGACTCCAGTATAGAATGATAATCAGTTGGTCTACTATAAATCCACTGTGGGTAAGTACTCTGTCTTATATATCTTTGTCCTTTCTACAAAAGATATATCAATACAGCTATCTAGGTATCCCATGGATGGGGACATACCCAAGTCCATTTTTAAAAAAAAACATCTGAAAAGAATTAGCAATTTGTAAACTACTTCTTAAAACTAGTGTAGATTCCTTCTAAAACACAAATCCCATTCTGAGTCTACACTTCTAGGGTATAAGCACACACTTAAAATCAGTAATGCCATATGGCCTAATCAGTCCTGTAGGGCCCAAATCTGAACAATAACAAAGTTATGATGGTGATTGTGATGATGATGATGATGGTTATGGTGGTGGTGGTGATGATGAGGAAGATGGTGATGATGATGATGATGAAGATGGTGATGATGGTGATGATGAAGATGGTGATGATGGTGATGATGATACTTAAAATACTATATATCTGATTACTTTTAAAAGGGAAGAGACCATAATCTGGTCCTACCCAACTTTACCAATTTATATCCTATGATTCTACAACATATATTTTATGGCCAGTTTCCCTTAATGTACTTTGTTTATTCTTGTTTCCATTCCTTTACACACACTGTTCTCCATTCTTTCTCTTCCTTCCATGTAACCATATCTTCCAAGGCCCCGTCTAGATTTTACTCCTCCATGAAATCTTCTCCATTCCCATGGATCTACTTCTTCTCTGAATTTCTGTCACTGGCCCCCTAACTTCACTTACGTTAAGTTCCTGATTCTGCTGTTCACTACTTTATAACTTTGTTTTCTATGGGCCTTAGTTTCCCTAACAGCAAAATGGAAGCTTTAGATCAGTGTGACACAGTAGAAAAATCCAACTTCCCTTATATACAAGACTCTGTTAAAATATACTTACACACACAGAGTCATAAGAAATGGCAAATAGGTGGGATATATATGAAGAGGCATGAAATAATACTGTGTTAAGAAAGCAGAATCAAAGGACCTGGATTCAAATTCTACCTCTGTCATTTAAAAAATGTTTTTATTCTGAACTTAAGCATCAAAAAAAGAACATGTCCACATTAATAGCCAGACCCCCAAAAATGATTGTATATGAAATCATGAAACTCCACTTTACATACCTTGTCTTTTAAAAAAGTACATTATAAATTATTCACATTACTTTCAAAATAGTCCTGCTTGTCTGTACTTCTTTCTATCCTTCTATTTTCTGTGTATTTTTCATGTTTTTTATGTTTCAAATGGATTTTTTTTTTTGGCATTACTACTGTTAACCCTGGGCAGGTAGGTAGTATAGTGGATAGAGCTCAGGATTGGAGTCAGAAAGATCTGAGTTCAAATCCAGGCTCATTCTTAGTAGCTGTGTAACCCTGGGCAAGTCACTTAACCCTGTTTGTGTCAGTTTCCTCATTTGTAAAATAAGCTGAAGAAGGAAATGGAAAAAGCCCTCCAGTATCTTTGCCAAGAAAACCCCAAGTGTGAGGGTCACAAAGAGCTGGACATGACTAAAAAATGACTGAAAACCAACAAAAATTTTTTTTTCTTTTTTTTAAGTTTTTTTGCTTTTCTGGAGGGCAGTTGGGGTTAAGTGACTTGCCCAAGGTCACACAGCTAGTTTTTGTGTTATGTGTCTGGGGCCAGATTTGAACTCAGGTCCTCCTGACTCCAGAGCTGGTGCTCTATTCACTGCACCACCTAGCCACCCCCAACAAAAATTGTTAACCCTCTTCTCTCCCCCTAAGAATGTCCCCCTGCCCATCCACTAAAAACTGAAAGAAGAAAAAACCCTTTTAACAAGTAACCACAGTCAAGTAAAAAAAAACCATATGACGGATATGTACAAAAATTTATATCACTTTCTTTACCTTGAACCTGTCACCTCTGTGTCATCCTAGGTTGTCTGGAGACTTGGTTGGCCATTTCATTGACCAAGGTCCTTATGTCTTTCAAAACTATTTTTTCTTTATGATGTTGTTGTCCTTGTATGAATCTTTCTCCTGGTTCTGCTCATGTCACTGAGAACCCGATCATATTACTCAGGAATCTTTGAAATTGTCTCCTTAGTCATTTCTTACAGTAAGTAATATTCCATTAATTATATTCATATATCACAACTTATTCAGATGTTAAACAGGCAATGAAAAATCACACTCCCCTACACACACACACACGCAGATTCTAGCTCTTTTCTTTTCTCTTCCTCACTCTTTAATTTCCCCTTCAACATTAGGAAATTTGTTTTCCTTTTGACCATTCTCTCCCCCATATAATCCTCCTTCTTTACCACTGCCCCTAACCTATTCATGTATTAGCCTTTTGAGTTTAATTTATTTTTACATGAAACTTTATGTAGGTGTCAAATCCTCCTTTGTGTGTCTCTGATAAAAGTGTGGTTTGTCTTATGCCCACACTCACATCCCTTCCTTCGTGTTCGTACCATCTTCTCAAGTACCTCATTTATGAGAAATAGCAAGTTCAACCCCCTTCTTCTTCCTTTCTATACTAGTATATTCCTTTTACTCTCCCTTCTCTTTCCCTTCTTAAAACCCTCACAGAAAGAACCCATCCTCACATCCTCTGATTTTCTTCAGTTTCTTCAATATTCTTTGAAGATATTAAGGCTTAACTATTAAAGGATACTTTTTTTTTTATCTCCCTCCATTAGTATGTTAGCACTACATCATCACACAGCCTCTCTCAAATGCTCAAATAGTTTTATCTTTCTAGGTTTTTCTTGAATTTTGCATTTGTGTTTCAGTGTTCCTGCTCAATTGTTTTTTTTCTATCAGAAATAATAAAATTTCTCTATTCTATTAAAGGTCCATTTATCCCCATATATGATTATACTCAGTCTGGCAGGGTAAGTTATTCCGGGTTGTAAACTTATATCTCTTTCCCTTTCGAGTATTGTGTACCAATAATTCCTCTTGTTTCTAGAGAAAGCTCCCAACTTGAACTGCTTCTTTTGGTATTTTTTTATCTTTGATGGACCTCTAGATCTTTGCTATGACATTCCTAGGTCTTTTCCTTCTGGTGTTTCTTTCTGGAAAGGACCAATAGAGTCTTTCAATCTTCATTTCACACTCTAGTTTTAATAAATCTAGGCAGTTTTCATTTATGATTTCTTGAAACATAATATATAGACTTTTTAAAAAATCAATAGTATTTAAATTACTTCTCTTTGATCTGTTTTCTAGATTAGTTGTTTATAATATCAGAGATCTTACATTTTCTTTCATGTTTTCAGTCTTTGGATTTTGTTTTAATATTTGTTGCTATCTCACAGAATCATTTTTTAAAATTGATTTGTTTATTTACTTTTAATTTACAAGATTCAGTTCCATAATCCCTTGAGTTTCAAATTTTGTCCCTTCCCTCTTCCCCCCTCCCCCTTGGCAGCATGCAATCAAGTATAGGATCTGCAAATACTTTCACACTGGACATTAGTCTGGTTGTGTAGAAGGGTTGTAACAAATGGAGTGAACAATAGGAAAAAAGAAAGAGAACCAAACATGGAAAAGAATGATAGCATGTAGATTGCTTCAGTCTCCATTTAAACTCTGTTCTTTCTAGATCTTTCTCTGAATGTAGACATCTCCTTCCAGCCTAAGATTTATAGAGTTGTCTTATAAGTGTGCATTGCTGAGAAGAGTCCAGTTTATCAAATTTGGTCGTTACACATACGATGTGTCTGTGATTGTGTACAAATTTTTCCTGGTTCTGCTCTTCTCACTTAGCATCAGTTTGTAT
>JAQQSU010006573.1:0-13471 GCA_028627135.1 Pseudochirops cupreus | reverse complement strand
TAGCTTGTTCAGCCATTCCCCAATTGATGGGCATCCCCCATATTTCCAGTTTTTTGCAACCACAGAGAGCTGCAATAAATATTTTTGTACGTATGGGTCCTTTTCCCACTTCTGTGATCTCTTTGGGCTATAATCCCAACAGTGGTATTGCTGGGTCAAAGGGTATGCAATTATTTATAGCCCTTTGGGCATGGTTCCAGATTGCTCTCCAGAATGATTGTATCAATTCACAACTCCACCAACAATGCATTAGTGTTCCAATTTTTCCACATCCTCTCCAGCATTTGTCATTTTCCTGTTTTGTCATCCTCGCCAATCTGACTGTTGAGATGTGGTACCTCAAAGTTGTTTTGATTTGCATTTCTCGAATCAATAGTGATTTAGAGCATTTTTCCATATGCTTAAAGATATCTTTAATTTCTAACTCTGAAAATTGCCTGTTCATATCCTTTGACCATTTACTAATTGGGGAATGACTTGTAGAATATGACTCTTAATAGAAGGTTAGTTGTGGAAGACTTTGCCTCCTCAGACCAGCCTAGCTGAGTCCAGAGGCATTTATCATCAGATAAGCCACAAGGTAATGAACATTTCTATCACAATAACTCTCAGAAGAAGCCTGGCAGAGTGGGTATAGAGCCTGCCTTTGAATCAGGAAGACCTAGGTTCAAACACTGACTTTAACACATATGAGCTATGTGAACATAGACAAGTCACTTAAACTCTCAAGGTCCTGGGAAACTTTCTAAAAATAGATTAAGTTCTATTCCATATGGGTGAGAGGACTTTCTTCATTAAACTTTCCCTATACAGGTGAACTCACAGGTTCCATCCTCTCCCTTCCTGCAAACAAAGCTCTTAAAGATAACCTACTAAGTTCAGAAAGGTTGCAATCTGTATTGTGGGTGGCTGTCCACACTGAGGAGATTCTAGAACCTTGAAGTAATGACCCATTTTCCATCTGCCTTCTGCTTAAGTCAGCCTGATGTTCCATAATGGTGTGGAAGTGACGTGGCCGTTTCAAAGGCTATGTCAGTTGAACATGAGCTCTAGCAGTTTGTATATAATTAGAAGATATTTTAGTACAGGTCAGGTGATGTACCCCTTGGCCACTGATGTCCCTTCCAGATGTGAGACTGTAATTCTTCCCAGCTAAGTCTAAACAAACCAAAGAAAGCTAGACACCAGGTAATGACTTTTCTGATTAAGGATTTTTTTGTCCAAATCCCATGGATGAAAATTCAAAATGGTCTTCAGTCCTGACTGGTCATTCACCAATGGTGGATGAAATGGTGGATGAAAACAAAGGTCAAAGGCAAAGGGTACTCTGAATCCCAAATTCTGAAATAGTCTATAAATGGTAATTTAACCATCAGAATGTTTTTTTCCATGACATTTGCTTTTTCACAATTCCCTCCCCCTATCCCTAGTTCTGCCTTTTGGATCCATGTGCTGACAGGGCTAATCCCTCTTCCACGTGAATTTAACTACTATTGCTCACAACGGGCAATCTTTGTTCCATGACTAAAGAATGGACATAGATCCAAATCCACACTAATACTCTCACTATGAATATGGACAAAACGTAAAGGGAAGTTGCAGCTGAATGGAACAATGACTTATCCTTTGAGAAGTGAATAAAAAAATCCATTATACATCCAAAGATAACATGAATGCTTAAATACCTGGTCACTTAAGTTTGCATTAGTTATGATGAGCATAAACAAACTAATCCCCTCACAGTTTGTCATACCTTACTCTCAAGTATCTGTTGCAGAGGGTCAAGAAGGAAAGAAATATTGTGAAGAATTTGATGAATTGTTGTTACTCAGTCATATCTAACTCTACGTGACCGCATGGACTTCTGTCCATGGGATTTTCTTGACAAAGGTGCTGGACTCGTTTGCCAGTGGGCATCCATTTTACAGATGAGGAACTGTGTGCTCAGGGTCATATAGTTAGTAAGTATCTGAGTTCACATTTGAACTCAGATCTTCTGGCTCCAAGCCCAATACTCTATCTACTGCACCACATATCTGTCCATTTGGCAAAAGCCTAGTTAAAATTGTCAATATATACCTTGGGCACTCAAGTACTTCAATGTGAAGGTAGACACAAAGAAGGCCAAAGGAAACCACATGGACAAATGAGGTTCGGGATCAAGGAATAAAAGAGGTTAAAGATTCCTAAGAAGTATCATGTCTAAACATAATTAATATTTAATTCAGAAAGCACAGAATGAGACAAACAGAACAATATCACAAAAATGAAACTGACGCTCTCTTAGACAGGAAACAACAGATGTAACATTTCAGAATCAGTTAAACAAATGAGTGTGTGACATCAGATCATCACATCGGGATAGGACTAAGTCTTATAGGCAAGAGGAAGGAATTTTTAATGCATATTCTTCTCTTTTTCTATTTTGTTAATGTATAATTGTAAGGATGTTATTTCCCCTGGGGATTGCTTTAGCTTTACCTCAGAAATTTTTGTATGTTGTTTCATCATCATTTTCTTTTACAAAGTCATTAATTGTTTCTGTGATTTGTTTTTTTGACCCACTCACTCTTTAACATTACATTATTAAGTCACCATTTGGGTCTATATCAGCAGTTCTCGACCTGTGGGTTGTGACCCCTTTGGGGGTCGAATGGCCCTTTCACAGGGGTCGCCTAAGGCCATCGGAAAACATATTTCCAATGGTCTTAGGAACCAAGACAACGCTCCTCTATCCGTCTCCAGGTGGGTCCGCTCACATGCAGATATGCCCACATACGAATATTAAAGGGTCACAGCATTAGGAAGGTTGAGAACCACTGGTCTGTATCTTCTGTGGTCCCCAAACAAATTTTTATTTTTATTCCATCATGGTCCATAAATGATATATTAAATACTTCTGCCTTTTCAATTTTGTTTGCAATAGCTCTCTTGGCTTGTACATGTTCAATTTTTATAAAAGTTCTATGTGCTGCAGAGGAGTATGTATATTCTTTTGTTGTCCAATTTAGAAAAAGTCATAAGTCTTTTAACTCTAGTTTCTCCAGAAATTTGTTCAGTTCTATGTTTTCTTTTTTGTTTCTCTCTCTGTTAGATTTCTCCAAAACTGATAGTGGAATATTGAAGTCTCCAGTCTCTATTGTGTTGCTGTCCAAGTCTTCTTGAGACTCAGATGCTGTTTTCCTTATGAAATTGAATGATAAGGCATTTGGCTTTATTTACATTTTTTACTGATACTGATTCACTGCCTGTGAGTCTTTCAGCCTAATATAGTTTCCTGGTTAGCTAGGTAGAGCAGTGGATAGAGCCCCAGGCCTGGAGTCAGGAAGGCTCCGCTTTCTGAGTTAAAATCTGACCTCAGACACTTGCAAGCTATGTAACCCTGGACACATCAATTAACCCTGTTTGCCTCCATTTCCTTATCTGTAAAATGATCTGGAGAAGGAAATGGCAAACCACTTATTTGCCAAGAAAACTTTAAATGGGGGTCACAAAGAATTGGACATGTCTGAAACTACCAAACAACAACAGCAAAGAGATAGTTTTCTATAGTTTCCTTTGACCCTTTTTTTGGTTGAATGTTTGCTCTTGCTTTTTCTAGTATCATGATGGTAACTGATTTTACATATTCACTTGATGTATAGTATTCCATTTCCTCACTTTTAATCTGTGCATGTTTTTCTTTTTAAAATATGTTTCTTGTACACAACAGATTATAGGGTTTTGTTTTCTAATCCAATTTGTTACTCTTTTTTGCTTTATTGGATTGTTTAAGCCATTCACATTTAAAGTTATAAGGGTTATGTTTATAATTTCTTCCATATGTCTCCAATTTCTCTAGGGTTATGTTTCCATCTCCCTTTTGGTGTAAACATAGTGTTATTTTATCTCAGTTTCTTTAAGCTTTTTTTTAAGGTGGTCTTGTTCCCACTGACTTTTTCACCTGGTCCCTGGTCCCCTCTTTTCATTTGTTATTGCTTTCCCTTTAGGCTTTTGTTTATTAGTTTCTCTATCCCATATTTATCTGGTTATCTATTTCTTCTCCCTCTTCTTTCTTCTTAGGCAAATTTCCCCCTCTTCTCCTCTCCTTTATCTAGTACCATTCATTAGATTTTCTAAATTTCAGTTTTGTGCCCATTTTTTGTGTACTTATAGATTTATCTATGTCACAGATAGTGCAGATAGACATGAAGCTGGGCCTAGGCTTTTACAGGGGGAGTAGCAAAATCTGGATCATATTGATGGCACTGTACAGAGGTCTGTGTTCTTAAGTCACTCATTTCCTCAAAATTAATTTCTTTAAACTCAATATTCTCCTCATCAAGTTGTATGCCTGTTAAACATTCAAAAACTCGATCTCTAAAGAATCAAAATAACAGAGGAAAAAAGAGCAATGGAAATATACATAGGGGATGTACATCAGTTGCATCATCTAAGCAACAGTGATTTGGGTTTGTAAAGAGTTCTGCATCATCAAGGTAGATTGGCCACAAGGAATAAATGAGATAGAGTCAAAGGATAGCCCAAGGGCCAAATCAGTGACCACAAGATATAAAAATCTCTATAAAGATATCAAAAACTACACGAAGACTTCCAGGAAACGGGGGGCATTGTGCCACCAAAAGGCACAGATAAGAATAATATTTTAGAGGGTAGCTAGATCAAAAGCAGTGGATAGAGCTAGTCCTGAGGTCAGGAAGACTCCTTATTTTGAGTTTAAATCTAGTTTCAGAGACCTACTAACTATGTGACCCTGGGTAAGTCACTTAGCCCTGTTTGCTTCAGTTTCGTCATCTGTCAAACAAAGTGGAGAAGGAAAATGGCAAATCATTCCAGTCTCTTTGCCAATAAAATCCAAAATGAGGTCACAAAGAGTTAGACACAAATGAACAACAATGACAACAAATATTTTCTCTGCTACTTATTCCCCATGGGACAAGTCACTTACTTATTTCAGAAGTCAGTTTCCTCATCTGTACAATGGAGGAGTGAGGCTGGGCCAGACAACCTCTAAGGTCCTTTTTAGCTCCATATCTATGATTCTATGGTCTCAAAAGGTTGATGATGAGAATTTTCTGGTTTTCAAACATTCCCCATCAGGAGGCATTCATTAAGCACCTTCCACATTCCAGGCACTGTGATGTGAGCTGAGGATACAAAGTCCTAACAAAAATTCTCTCTGACACTCAAGGATCTTATTGAGTGCATACAACCTGAACATCTAAGTATGTACATGGTTCCCAGCTCATTTGGATAAACACCCTTGGACTTTGCTTGCCAGACCATCCAGCAAATGATTTCATGAGTGACCAGGAACCTAAAATTGATACCATATGGAAACCGACTGCACATATTAAATCATGTGCTGCAGTGTTAACAGCATCCTGATTTGTGGCTGCAAGTAATAAATGAATTATATTAATTTTGTAGCTGCAAGCTAATTTCTCCAGAATTACTTTTTAATAACCAGTATCATGTTGGCTGCTAAGATTTAAATACATTTAAGAACAAATTTGTAGACTTTAAGTAATGCTAGATTATCATTTTGAAAGCCTAAGAGTTCATTTAATATTTTCCTTACACTGAATAATTGCAGATAAAGTCTTTTGCAAAAGCTGGGAGGCTTAGCAGATGAGGAAGGAAGGCAAAGACTTTTAGCACTTGGAGAACTAAAAGCCATCCTGTAGCCAAGTCCTGGAGATCATATTGTTTGCAGGATTTTTCTACTTGAAGCATTATTTATATTTTTAAATTTATTTTTTTTTTGCTTTTTGGAGAGGCAGTTAGGGTTAAGTGACTTGCCCAAGATCACAGGGCTAGTAAGTGTTAAGTGTCTGAGGCTGGATTTGAACTCAGGTCCTCCTGACTCCAGGACTGGTGCTCTATTCACTGTGCCACCTTGCTGCCCTGCATTATTTATATCTTTCCTACAATTCAATTTTCTCTTTCTCCATCAACTGTAAAATATTGTAAATCAGTATTAGTACATAACTTGACTTGAGAATTCAACTTGCTACTTTAGACTCCCAGATGCCAATCTCAGCTCCATTATTTGAGTACCTCAGTGAATTATCACCCATTGCATAACTTCTTTCCCTAGCCCAATGCAAATACTTTGGGTTCACACAGAATGAGTTGAAGCCTGGACACGATCCTAAAAGGTCAGGTTCTCAATATGCTAACTTGGGGGTTTTCCAGGCTCATCATGTAATAAAAATGAGGAATGGCTTGTGCCTAAGATCCTCACAGGTGGGTAATAAGGCCCTCACTGTGTATAGTTTCTTGGTATAGAATGTGGGTCAACTTTTATTTCCTCCACCACAGAAAATACACAAGATGAAAAAAATATCATCAGAGTCCATGAACAAAAACATGGAGTCCTTAAATAAGTTTATTAGATTTTACAGATTCCTGCCTCACCTCCTCCTGGAATCTAAAGGTGCTTTGAGATGTTTAAAAACATCTCCCATGGCCCTTCCATGTGCACTGCCCAGCAGTATCACAGAGCATGGATACAATTCAGATCTCCTAGTTTCCATGGTGTGACTTTGGTCCTCCAGCTTGAAGACCATCCTCTTTCTTCTCCAAACTGTATTGTGGAGGAAATCTTCTCCTTTTGAGGCTGAAATTCAACTCTTGAGCTCCTACTCTGCTTCTTGGTAACTGCAGAACATGCATAGAAAGCCCATTATCCAGAACCCTAGAACTCTAGTCCCTGTTCTGTGTTCTGAACAAAGGAAAAGGGAGAAGAGAAAGGCCTTAGGAAACCCATGTTAATGCTTTTGCCTCCCAGGCTATGCAAGTAGGCATGGGTGGTTGGCCATATGCTTCTCCTGCCAGACACTATTTGATGTCCTTCCTACCTTGCCACTAACTAGTGTGGAAATCCAAAGAAGAGAAAGCATAGGAGAAGAGGCAGAGAGGTCTCTTCTCATAAGAGTTCTTCCATTCTGATGTTCATTCAGTTGCCAGTTGTCTTAGAAGCAGCCTCATTCACTGAGCACCAATAGGGCATTTTCCCTTTGTCTTCCTGGCTCATGGACAAATGTATTTTTATGGAAAATATCCTTCTACAAAAGGTCCATACCTTGTGATTTCATCAGAGTGAAGGGGGAGGGTGAGAGGATTCACATTGATCAGAGATTTCTGAATCTTCAGTCTTATAGAGGATCAGCTAGTTGCCACAGTGGATGGAATACTGGCCTTGGAATCAGAGGGATCTGAGTTCAAATCCAGCCTCAGACACTAACTACTTGTGTGATCCTGGACAAGTCACTTAACCCCTGTTTTCTTCAGTTTCCCCAAATGCAAATTTTTCCACTATATGATTAAATTGATTGATTGATTTTCCTCCTAATTCTTCTAGGCTGTAAATGAAGAAGTCTGGAAAGCTAACTCTGTTTTATAATGTACAAGGATTTGAATGCCAAGTTGAGAGCTTCAGACTTTATCCAGTAGACACTTGGGGGCCACTGAAGGTTTTTGAGGTCGGGAACGACACAATGAAATCAAGGTAAATTTTGGGAAAGTAAACCTGGTTTCAGTGTTCAGGACCAAGTGGAGTGAGGAGACAATAACAGTAGACAGCCTAGTGAAGAGGCCATTGTTACAACCCAAGCCTGAGTCAATAAGAAAAAAAACAGGCATGATTTGGAGGCAGTGGTATAGTGGAAAGAGGACTGACCCGGAATAATGCCTTTTTGTGCTGGCTGGTCTATTTTGCTTCACATTGTTGTAGTTCATCTGACATCTCCCTATGGTTTACAGTGGAAAGTCAAACACCAAGCTTCTGGGCCATTGGCAGTCCACCCCTTGCAGTGCCAGCAAACCAGATGAAAATATAGCAGGGAAATATTTGACAAAATAAATGAAAATAGAATACGCCATAGATAATTTTAATATGTGTTTTGTAAGTCAATATGCAGCGTGCAAGGATCTTTATGTATGACTTGTTCTATCGTTTTCAGTTGTGTCTAACTCTCTGTGACCCCATTTGAGGTTTTATTGGCCAAGTTGCTAGAGTACTTTGTCATTTCCTTCTCCAACTTATTTCACAGAGGAAGAAACTAAGGCCAACAGGGTCATACAGCTAGTAACTGTTTGAGATGAGATTTGAACTCAGGTCCTCCTGACTCCAGGGCCAGCATTCTATCCACTGTCACTTAGCTTCCCCTAAATCAAATGACCTGATTTCAGACACTACTTCAGATACTTACTGTGCAACTTTGGGCAAATTGCTTGGTCTTCCTGAACCTCAATATTCCATCCCAATCATAGACCACAACTTTGTCAGCCATTCCCCAACAGATCTCTGATCACAATTTTGGTGGAATTACTAAACTAGTAGATCAGGGAAATGTGGTAAATGTAGATCACCTTATTTTTGCTAAGCATGTGAAGTATTTCATGCAATTCTTCTGGGGCAGATGGAGAGCTATGGACTAAACTCTAATGCAAGCAGATGTAGAGCTGATCAGATGAGTGACCTCGAAGATTCATCCTTAGTAGTTCAATGCAGTTCAACTTGGCAGTAAGGCCCCAGTGGACTAACCACAGGCCACTCTGCTGGGCCTTGTGTTGTTTAGCATTTTTAATCAAGGCTTGAACAAAGGCACAGATGGAATGTGCATCAAAATTTCAGGTGAAGTGGAGATAGGAGGGATAGCTGACATGCCAGATGGCAAAGTCAAGATCCCCAAAGCTCTTGAAAAGTCCGAGTACTGGGTTCAATGACAACTGTCAGGTAGTCAGTCAACTAGCATATATTGAATGCCTTGATATTCAGCTCTGCATTTGGTACTGAGTGAAGTACTGGAGACCCAAGGAAATATAAAAGACAGTCCCTGCCTTTGAGAAGCTTACAGTCTAATGGGATAAAATTCAATTGGGGGAAAAGTGAAGTCTGACACCTGGGTTACTAAAAATTCTCTTCAAGAGTATAAAATGGAAGAGTCAAATGACACAGCAATATATTTTTAAAAGATCTGGGGGTCTCAGTGGAGTGTAAGTTGAACAGAAGTCAATTGAGTGATGCATAAACAACAAAGCCAATATTATCTTGGGCTGCATTAAGTGGGGGAGAATTCCAAGGAATAAAACAGTAATAACACCATTGTATTCTGCTCTGGTTAGATTGTGGTTAGAATAAGTGTAAGGTTTGGAGTGTGATAGTTCAGGAAGGATGTTGATAAACTGGAGAGTACAAAGGAAAGCAACCAGGACAGCAAAGAGCCTTGAGTCCATGTCATATCAGGACGGGTTAAAGGACCTGGGAATATTAATCAGAGATGGAAAGATTCATGAGGAGCAGCCCATTAGAGCTGTCAATGCATCTGGAGGACTGTCCTATGGAAGGGGGCTAATTTTTGTCCTGTTTGGCCCAAGAGGTTAGAACCAGCAACAACAGTGAAAGTAGCAAAAGGGCAAGTCTAGGATTGTTGTCAGGAAGTATCTTCTAACAAATAGAAGTGCCCCAAAGTAGAGTTGTCTGCATTTAGGAGCTGGTGGGGTCCCTTAGGCAGGCAAGTGGTGCAGTCAGTAAAACATCAAGCTTGGAATTAAGAACTGAGTTCAAATCCATTCTCAGACGCTTTTGGCTATGTGACTCTGTGCACATAATTTAATTTCCATCTGCTCAGTTTCTTCAACTCTGAAATGAGGCTACTAATGGGACCTATCTCACAGCATGGTGAGGGTTAAAAGAGATGACATATATAAAGTGGGCAGCAGCTGCTACAGTGGATAGAATGCTGGCCCTGAAGTCAGGAGGACCTGAGTTCAAATGTGGTCTCAGACACTTAATAGCTGTGTGACCCCGGGTAAGTCACCTAATCCTATTTTCCTCAGTTTTATCAACTGTGAAATAAGCTAGAGAAGGCAATAGCAAACTGCTCCAGTATCTTTGCCAAGAAAACTCCAAATGGGGTCACAAAGAGTCAAGCATGACTGAACACACGTACCTATATGTATACATACATACATATAAAGTGCTTAGCACAGTACCTGATACATAGGAAGTACTTCTTCCCTTTTTCATTTCACCTTCTCCTTGGAGATCTCTAATTAGAGGCTGGATGGTCATTTGTCAGGTAGTTATAGTTTGGATTCCTTTCAGGGATGCTGCTTCCTATTCTCACATTCTGTGATTTGGGCTGCCATCAGAGGGAAGGCTGGATTGGAAGAAGTAGCAAGTGGAGGCAGGAAAACCTAGTTGAAAGTTATGGTGGTCCATCCAGGGAGATAGTGATGAAGGCTTGATATCGGTGGTGATAGAAGACAAGGATACATGGAATAAACCGAATTTGTGGACTGATTGGATTTGAGATGAGTCAGGTCAGTTTTACCGAATAGGGGAGTGATTGAAGGTAATTGACTTTGAGGTGGGAAGGTAATTTTCAGAACCATTTCAGTAGCCACAATTTGGGGGATGATGAAGAAGTTTTCTTTTTCCTTTTTTTTTTACTTTATTTGTTTATTTATTTTCAGAGGCAATTGGGGTTAAGTGACTTACCTAGGGTCACACAGCTAGTAAGTATCTGAGGATGGATTTGAACTCAGGTCCTCCTGACTCCAGAGTTGGTGCTCTATCCACTGTGCCACCTAGCTGCCCCTTGGAGAGGGTCTGGGGAGGCTGTGTGGTTCAAAGGAAAGAACCATGGAGGAGATAGACTTGAATCTCAGCTCTGCCATTTGCTCCCTGTGTGACCTTGGGAAAATCTTAATATTCCTGGGCTATGGGTTCTTCTTTTATAAAGTGAGGGTGCTAGACTGTGTGTGAGTAATCTGTGTCTGTGAGTCTGTGTGTGAGAACAGTAGGTATGAGAAGTTGCAGGTATAGATCATTCACTGTCCCAGCTGTGAAAGCAAGAAGAGAGCGGATGGGGGGCTCAAATGAACATCAGTCAAATGAAGGGTTTTTGTTATTGTTTGTTTACTAGATAAGGGAGTCTCAAGCACCATTAACAATACTAGGAAAAGACAGAGAGTATGCCAGAGAAAAGGGCTAATGAAAGGATGGAACTTTGTTTTTATTTTTCTATTCTCAGCGCCTAGCATGGGGCCTGACACACAGTAGGTGTTTAAATGTTTGTTGTATGAATGAATAATTTCCACATGATAAACTGCCAAGATTGCTATGATTAAGAGTTTCTGATGAGAATGAAGGGCTGCTTTGGACTGGGGAGATGGAGAAATGCCTCCAAGAGGCAGCTCTTTCTGACCTGGGTATTGAAGTGTCCTAGTGCAGTGGGCTTCTTACTTCCTCTCAGTTCCTGACTAGTTGGTCTTTGCCAGCTCTGCCCTAGCAGCTTTACCGTGCATCTCCTTTTCCAGCCACCTTGTCCAATTGGTGAGTTCAAAGCCAACGAGTTCCTTCACTTGAGGAAATGCACAAGCTAGCCATGCTCACTTCTCTCTTGGCCCTTGTCGTGACTCTCTGGCCTTCACCTTGCTCCTGTGTCCCACTCGGTACCTTCCTCTCCATCCTTTTAACTCTCTTTCATGTATTGCCTTATTGCATTAGAATGTAAGCTTCTGGAGAGCAGGACTAGCTTTCTTTTTGCTTGCATTTTTATTCCCAACACTTATTACAGTGCCTGACACATAGTAAACACATAATAAATGCTTTATCTATCTATCTATCTATCTATCTATCTATCTATCTATCTATCTATCTACCTATCTATCTATCTATCCATCCATCCATCTATCCACCCACCTACCCATCTATCCATCCATCCATCCATCCATCCATCCATCCATCCATCCATCCATCTATCTATCCATCCATCCATCCATCTATCCACCCATCCATCCATCCATCTATCTATCTATCTATCTATCTATCTATCTATCTATCTATCTATCTATCTGTCATCATCTGTCTGTCTGTCATTTGTCTGTCTATCTATCATTTCTTCATTTGTAAAATCACCAGGTTGGACAAATTTACATGATCATGGACCTAAAGGCAGGAGTTTTAGGGACCATCCAACCCAACATTGTTAGTTGGCAGTTGAAGAAACTGCAGCTCAGGCAGGGTAAATGCCCAAGGTCACAGAACTGTCAGTAATGGGACTTGAACCCATATCCTTTGGCTCCAGGGTTAATACTTTTCTGTCATGATACCCTAGAGGGGCAGCTCCATGTTGTGGATAGAGAGCCACCTTTGGAGCAGAAACTTCTGGGCTCATCCAATCTCTGACACACTGGCTGTGTGATCCTGGGCCAGTCCCATAATCTCTTGGAGCTCTAGGCAAATTCCTGATTCTCAGTTTCAGAGCAGATGCTGACTTGTATTGGTGGGAGTTTCCTTATTGGGGATTTGTTTTCACCAAAACCTCCCCCCACAGGTTCAGTCCTTTACCCCTTTGCTAACACAGTCTTTAGATATTCAGCTCAAAATCCTATAGCCAGACGTCATTCATGCTACAAATGTGTAGAGAAAGATGCATCTCACCCAGAGAGAAATATGTTTGCTCTTTTGTTTATAACTTTAGGAGCAAGAAGGTTCGTTAGAGGTCATACATATAGTGCAACTTCTTCATTTTACAGATGAGGAAACTGAGGCCGAGGGAAGGGGAATGACTTGTCAAGACTATAATAATTGGGTCTGAAAAAGATCTGGTGGACCATAAGGTTAATATGAATCTGCTGGCATGGGGCAGGCTAAAGAGGGACTATGATCTAGAACTGCACGAAAAGCAGAACAGCTTCCAGGAATAAGGAGGTGATAACACTTCTGGTGTGTTGGTGGGCCTGGGTCCTTAGAAGCTATGCTGGTGGAGCTCCCCTTCTGCCAGGTTTCTAGCAACCCCGAAAGACTGTGAGTCTGACCTCAGCCATCAAATGAGTATGCTGAGTAAGGACCAGAGAGCCTCATTATCAATAGGCAGATGAGGAGTTTTGGCCAGGAGAACCCATTAATTCTTGACTGCTTTCTATCCAGTCTAAGGAGGAGAGTCAGAGGGGCGCAGGGGAAAAGGTAGATGGAGCCGGTACAAAAGGAGAGGGCCCTGCATTCAAATCTTGGCTCTCTCACTTACCTGGGTAACCTTGGGCAAATCTCTTCCTCACCTACAGAATGAGGGTGTGGATTACAATCTATCCTACTTCCTCCTATCATGTATGCCTCCGAGCAATGGTGTGCTGGTAAATGTTTAATAACCTACCCTCTTAATGTAAACAGGACAATTTTTGAGTTGTATCTGGAGCATTAACATTTTCTCCATCTGTTTCTTAAGTCTAGACCAACAACTAAACAAAACAAGCTCTGATTTCTAGCATTTGGCAGTCTCCAAAGTGTAAGTGCTCCCAATGAAAATTTAACAATCGGCTCTCTCCTGTCTGTACTAGCCCGCTCCAGCACACCCCAATCTGAGAAGGAAAGAAGGAAAGACAGGCCCTAGTTGCAATCTCGTGTTCTGACCTCTGCTCTACAGTAGGACAGTGGTCCATTTCCCCCCCCCCCCCC
>JAQQSU010006571.1:0-13472 GCA_028627135.1 Pseudochirops cupreus | reverse complement strand
AAAGTTTCACAAACAGTTACAACACTGCATCAAAAAAATCCAAACTTTTGATCTTATTACCAAACATGCTCAAGGTTTGAGTTTCCATGATAGAGAAACCTTTGAAAGCCAATCTTATACACACATATATAGTTCTAGAAGAATCAGTCTGATCCTGTTGCTTTCCTCAAAATTTTAGAATCAAGTTACAAATCTTTCTGCTTTCTAAAAATACTTCCTCACACACTCTCAATATACTTAAACCTTTCTGAAACTGATATCAATTATCTGGAGATAGGAGGGGCTTAGATAAACCCTCATTTGTCCCCAAACCTTCTTATCTGTCTTTCCAAATCCCTCAAAACCATTATTCAGTTTATTAAGCTTTTCTTTACATTTGTTAACCACAAAACAAGATGGTTCATATCTCCTACTGACTACTTGCTCTGATCATAGAAACTTGCTATAGAAGGAATAAGCAGGGACATATGACATTCCAAATATGACAGGATAAAACATCCTTGGCTCTGTTTAAATTCAAGTAAGGTCACAGATATCCATCCATGCAGTATCGGAATCCCCCTCACAGCTAGACTCAGGAATAGGTGGAAAACATTCCTTTTCAAAGGAATTTCATGGGTAAGTTGAGCCAGAAAGGGGTCCCATCCTAGTTGAGACTACGATTGCCCCTTTGGCTTTTACCAGATGTAGACTTCTACCTGTATTTAACAGCATAGGATCTCATTCCCTCTAAGTAGCTTGTGGCATTTGATGCAGGCACTGACTTATGCAGGCAACCATACCCAAATTCAAACTCCAAACAAAATTTAGTTATGGTCCCAAATGCCTTTTACCTCAAACAGCAAGTCTCATTAATCACAGCTTAGAGCCAGTTCTCTTATTTATTTATTTTCCTTATGGCCCTGAGGCCAAAGGCTCTATATACTTTAGCAAATGAGAGACCACGCTTTGTCCTACACAGAATCAAGCTACAATGCCTCCTACTGGGGCTGATTAGACCAATACAAACTTGGAACACCCTACCACAGGGCAGTCACAAATAGTTGATGTAAACGTTTGGAGTGGATTCTCTAAATTTGCGCATCTCAAGTTTCTTTTGAGCTACTTTAATTCTTTGCTCATAGAGCACAGTAGCTTCTCTGATGAGGGCACACCATACTGAGCAGTACTGGACCAATGTTTCCCATGTCACACAATCAATTCCAAAGTTTTTAAGAGAGACCTTGAGAGTGTCCTTGTATCACTTCTTGTGAGCTCTGTGTGATTGCCAACTGAGTTCTCCATAAAATACAGTCTTTTAGGTAAATATGTGTTTGGCACTTGGGCCACAGTCAAACCATTGGAGTTACAATCTCTGCAATAGAGTTTGAATGTTTGGCAGTTCAGTTCTAGAAAGGACCTCAGTGTCCGGTACCTTATCCTGCCAGTTGAACTTATGAATCTTCCTAAGGAAATTCAAATGGAAGCAATTCAGTTTCCTGGCATGGTGCTGGTTTATTGTCCAGGTTCCACAGGCATACAATAACAAGGTCATATCATATGCCTGGCTCGGTTCTCAACATTGAGGATATGAAGAAAGCAAAAACAGGGTTCCTTCCCAGGAGTTCACACTCTGAATGGGGAGACAATACTATGTATATAACACAATATATACAATGTAAATAGGAGATAATTTCAGAGGACAGCACTAGGTGAGGAGTGGAATTGGGGTTGGTGAGATCAGAAAATGCCTCAGAGAAGTTGGGAATTAAGTTAAATCTTGAAAGTCATATAGAAGCCAGGAGGTGAAAGTACATAATAGCATTCCAGACATGGCGGGCAGTCAGTGAAAACAAAGAAATAAGAAATAGTGACACACAGACTATTCTTTTGTGATCTGTCACGTACGTGGGAATGCTCCTTCGTTTTTTGGCATTTAAGTTCATAATAAAAAAAATTTAAAGCAATATGCCAGTGGACACCATATGCCCAGCAGCTTTTGCAAGACTACAAAGGCCCTATGGAGTAAATGCCACATCCAGATGAGCACAGGCCTAGTGAGAAAAGTATAATATTTTTAGAAGACATGTCACAGAGTGACTTTGCAGCATTAAATTTGTCCCTTCATGTGTTTCCCATTTTTGTGTCACTTATTTGTATTCTCTATGTGTACTTGCTGTCCCTCTGATAGGATCTATATTGGTAGAACGCTATGTTGTTGGTTTGGGGGGGAATATTCTACTGTTAATTTTCTTACTATCCTATTTCATTAAAAACTTGTCTTTTGGACTAATTTTGTTCTCTGGATGACTAAAGAAAAAAGTAAATATAGGGTGAGGCACCTTAGCTGTTAGTTGATGGAAATTCCCTGAGTACCCTGAACTTGGTATAGCTCTTCTGGGGTGAGGGTGGGGAGGCCCATGTGAAGTGCATTTGACATGTAATATATTACTAACTTAGTTTTCTCTACTAGGGGACAAGAGCTGGACTTGGGGTTTCCTTGGTAAAATAAATTCTCAAGTAAGGAAACTCCCTCAAACAATTCAGGTCTGCATCTAAAAAATGTCTTAGAGTGGTTAAGTGACTTTCTTGGGATCACAAAGTCAGTATTGTACCAGGGTACATGAACACACATCTTTCTCACTTCCAGACCAGTTCTTTATCCAGTAGGCTCCAGCTACTCATTTAACAAAAAGAAACAAAGAATTGGATTTTCTCAATAAATCTCCTTTTCCCCAAGCAAAAGAATGGAGGCAGGAAAGAGGAAGGAACAAAAGCGTCCTTGTGGTCTCAATAACCCAAATAATGACGGAGAAAAGCAAATTCTTTTTAGCTTGAACTATGATTAAATTGGCTTAAATCTGTATCTTGTTTTGTTTGCAAAATTCTTAGTTGACCTAAAACAAACTAACATCGACGCACTACTCA
This sequence comes from Pseudochirops cupreus, assembly GCA_028627135.1. Lineage (NCBI taxonomy): Eukaryota > Metazoa > Chordata > Mammalia > Diprotodontia > Pseudocheiridae > Pseudochirops > Pseudochirops cupreus. The sequence goes on along the minus strand of JAQQSU010006571.1, from coordinate 10,565 downwards.
GGAAACCACAGTCAAAACACATGTAACCAGGCAAAGCACGCGAGAAAACATAGATCCCCACGTGTCTTTCAGAACATGAAACTTCCGATTTTTCAACCAATAGGCTTAGACCACTCCGCAAGGGTCCTTACTTCTTACGTTCTACGTTCAGGGTGTTCTGGCAAAAGCCTTACGGGAAAAAAATTAGAAACTGTGATTGACTATACGGTGTCAGATTTACACGTTTTCCTTGATGATTTCATTTTTATCATTCTCATTATGAAAACACATTATGAAGAAGAATTCCACAGGTGGGTGAGATAAATCATGTCTACAGCGCGGCAAGTGAATCAGGCATTCTCCAGGGCAGTTCCAGCGGCGGGGTCCCCAACTTCCTGTTGGAGACCAAAGCTTCTCAGTCTGCAGATTTCTTCAGACATGAAACCTCGAGTCGTGACCTACGTGGACCGAAAGCTGAAAAGGCGCATCGTGCAGGTATGACCGCTCGGTTGGACCCGTCCGCTCTCTCTTCTGAGCAGCCCCGCGCCTCTTCGTTCCACCCACGGTCTTTCTGCTCATGCACCGTGAGCCTTCTTGCTCTCCCTGCTCTCACCCCTCTTCTCTCCTGAGGAAAGCCCCGTGGTCTCCCTCGCTTTCTCAGCTGGTCCCTCCCAGACTCATCCCCGTGGTTTCACCTTTTAAGTGTCGCGAGGTGAGACGGGGACCCAGATCACGTGGGGAGAGTCGGCCAGGCGGCACCCCTCGCCCCTACGGGGCCGGCGTACTGACCGGAGTGGTACCGGACCCAGAAATGGGAGCAGCCGGGCCCGTTCGCTCCCAAATTGAGCAGTTACCCAACGTACTTAGGGTCCTGCTGGGGTATACAGGAAGAGCGACAGATTAGGGGTCAGGAACCCGGGATCTGAGGCCCCGTGCGGTCACTGACCACAGGCAAATCAGTGAACCTCTCTGACTCCCTATGTGGGGGGAAGGGGGACATCCAAAACTTAACTCGTTATTTTATTTTTTCATTAGATATATTTTACAGATATCCTTCTGTCCTTGAGAATATCTCCTGCAGGAGATGAGCCCCAGTTCTTTTCCTCTCACTCACTTTTTAACTCTGCTGCCTGGCTTCTGACTCTTTTCCAACTGAAACCACTTTGTCCTTTTTCAGTCCTGGTCCTTCCTTCACCTTTCTCCAAACTTTGACACTGCTTGCCTTCTTCTCCATACCCCTCTTCTTTAGGCTTTTCGTGCCCCTAATCCCACCTTCCTGATTCTCTTCTGTTTTTTCTCCGTATCCTTTGTTAGATCTTCAGGGCGAGGTCTGCTCACTATGGGTGTCTCTCCCTTCACATCTATGACTTACCTTGGTGATTTCATGGGCTCCCCTGGGTTTAATTATCATCTGAGTGCTGATGATTCTTAGATCTAATTATCCAGCCTTTTAAACTCTCTGCTGTCCTAAAAGCCTGTTGGTCATCTTGAACTAGACATCTTAAATTCAACTTGTCCAAAACTTGAACTCATTATCTTTTCCCCTAAACTCTCCCCTCTTTCTAGCCTCTTTAGGTATCATCCTCAATCCTCACCACTTTCCACTCCTCCACCCTCACCCCATATCCCATCTGTTTCCAAGGCCCATTGATTTCACTTTTTCAACATCTCTTGAATAGGCCATCCTCTCTCTGATGCTGCCACAACTATGGTTCTGACCTCTCCTTTGTGTTTCACATTATCCTTATTTATCATCTAATTCAGGCTTTGTCCCAGAGACATTCTCCTTTGTTCCTTAGTGAGTTCTCTAGGCCCAGACTCACATAGTGTTTTTCTCCATTGCAACTTTTGTCCTTATTTTAGACAACTTCAGCATATGAATTGATACTTCCTTGTCAGTTTCTCAGTCTGTTCAATTCCAGTTAATGGCTTTATATCTTACCCAAAAAAAAATTTAGACTTATTTTCCAAGAGTTCCCTCTACTATTCTTGTGCTCTCAAGTAACTCAGACATCTCCCACTATCAGGTAACTCAGACATCTCCCACTATCTCCTTCCTTGTTGACCTTTGTCTGTTGAAGAGATGTCTCTTTTCTTGGTAAACCCCTCTTGGTACACACCCTTTATCCCATCTCTTCCTGACCTCTCTAGCATATTATCCCCACTCTTTTCCAAATCTTCAGTCTCTCCCTCTCCCTCCTCCTATCTCCCTCTTTTTCCTTCCCTCTCCCTTTATGTTTTTCTTCCTGTCAGTTCCTTCCCTGCTGTCTACAAACAGTCTCATGCCTACTCCATCCTTAAAAAAAAACAACCACCAAATTCATGGTCCTATAATCCTACTATTGTCCTATTCCTCTCTTCCCCTTCTTAGCTTAACTTTAGAAAGCCATGCAGCAGTAGGTGCCTCCATTTCCATTTCTCTCACTGATCTCTAAAACCCACTGATGCCTGGCTACAACCTCATCATTCAAATTCATATTTCAAATGAAAACAGCTTTCTCCAAAGTTAGCAATTACCAAATCCAGATTTTATCCTTTTTTATCTCATTTTTATAGCCTTTGACACAATATCATCATCTCCTCTTGTTCTCTATAGGTTTTCATGACATTGCTTTCTCTTGGTTCCTGGTCCCCTCTTATCTGTATCTGTTTAATTTCTCTGTCTCAGTCTCCTTTGCTAGATCTTCATCTAGGTTATACCTATTATCTATGGATGATTCCCAAGGTTATGTCCTGGGCCAACTTCCCTTCTTCCTTTGTGCTATTTTACTTGGTGATCTCATAGATTCAACTGTCATTTCTATGCAAATAATCCTAAACTTATATATTCAGCCCCAGTCTTTTTCCTGAGCTCTTATTCTATATCACCAACTGCCCTTTAGACATTTCAGATTGGATCTCAAACCCATCATGTTTAAATCAGAATTTTCTTTCCCATTCACAGTCCACCTCTAAATTTTGTGTCAATATCCTTCCAGTCACCCTGGCTAGTAACCTCTGTATTGCCTGTGACTGATAACATGCATTTACTGAGTGTAGGTATGGTGCACCGTGGGTGTGGAATATGGTGCATAATATCAGAAACTACTAAGATATTAGTTATGCTTTTTAAGGAAAAATCTTTGCTATAAGGGATCACTGGGTAAAGAAATGGGAAGGGATACATTAGGAAATGAATGTGATGTTAAAAGAAGGAAGTATTAATGGGAAAAAAGATACGAAAATACAATGAGAAAAATGATCAAAGGAGTAAACTTGTAGAGGAGACACAATGAGAGTCCAGGTAGAGGGTTTGGTATTGGCAAGGAGAAGGTCCTCCTCATTTCCCAAGACCAGAGAATAAAAGGAGAGAATTGATATTTAAGTTGTTCAGAGAGAGCTGAGTTCGAGTTAAAGCATTTTTTTTCACTTTTTTATTTTGCTTGTTTTTGCAACCTGGCTAATATGGAACTGTGTTGACTGTATGTATAATGGGTATCATATTGCTTGCCTTCTCAGTGGGTAGAGGAGGGACTAGAGGGAGCGGGAGAATATTGAACTTATTTTATCTCTCTCTCTCTCTCTCTCTCTCTCTCTTTAGTTGAAAGGGGCCTTAGAAGTTAGTGTAAGCTATGAATTTTGTAGATGAAGAAGCTGTTACCCAGTAAAATTAAGGGGAGAAAAGAAAAACTTGCTTAACCAAGGTCACACCAATAGGAAATAAATCCTGAGTTTTTCAGTTTCAGATAAGATACTCTTCACTATACCATATTGTGATCGTGATCCCTTATAACTAGTTTATATATTTTAATCATTGAAGAAGGAAGATCACATGTTTATATTTTTCAAATTTTATGTTTTAGTACCTGACCAGTAATGAATGTGGAAGATACGTGGACATTGGCACCTTAGCATCTGATTTGCAAGAATTGTATAGGTAAGCAATAAACAGTTTAGCGTGGGAAAGAGGGAGTAAGCATTTATATAGCACCTACTATGTGCCAGGCACTGCTGAGTGATAGTACTCATTTGATCTTCACAACAACCCTGTGAGGAAGGTGCTATAATTAACCCCCATTTTACCATTGAGAAAACAGACAAGCAGAGGTTCAGTGACTTTCTCAAAGTCACACAGCTAGTAAGTGTTTGAGGCTGGATTTGAACTCAGGTCTTCATGACTTCAGGACCAGTGCACTATCCAGTGTACCACCTAGGTGCCTTAATTATCATTCCTTTTGCTCTCCATCTTTCCAACAAAATTATAGTTGGTAGCAACACTCATTATCCTAATCAGCCTTTCTATCTTAGAAGCTTAGTCATTCTTTTATTCCTGAATAATTTTATCTTATTCTGAATTTGACAGATACCACCAGCAAACAGATAATTTTAATATATAAAAACAATAGATGAAGTGATTATATATGAAGTTGAAATCTTTTTGTGAAGTACTTAGCCTGTCCTTTGCACATAGTAGGAGCTATATAGATGTTATTGTTAAGTATGTAATAAATTTAGTTTTAAAGCTGCCATGCTTGTTAGTCTTGCTGAACTGTCTTCTGTTCTTATTTATGCATTAGAAAATGCTTCTGTGACCCTCTTTTCTTTCTAGCATTATTGATAGTCTCCCTTTCTCTTTTAAATCTCTCTCCCCCTTCAATTAAACAAATAAATAACACTTACAACAAGTAAAATAGGCAAACAAAACAAATTGACAGGCTATGTCTGAAAATATTATCAAGGCCATCACCTTTCTGTCACCCTCAGTGTCATGTAACTCTGGACAAGTCAAATTTAACCTCTGTTTTAACTGTTTCCTTATCTGTAAAATGAGAATAATAGTAGCACCTGCCTCCTAGATTTATTATGAAAATAAAATGAGATAAAATATAACTCTAAACAAATTTTACGGCTCCAAAACTCACATAAAAATACAGAAAAACATATCTCCTGCTGAAGGCAGCTCGGCAGGAAGGGGGCTCATCGCAGTGTGCTGGGAGCCCAGACCAGCCCAGCCTGAAACCGCGGCTTGGCTCCAGGGTGGCCAGGACAAGCTGCAGCTGGAGCCTTCAGGAGAGTGGATCAGCGGCAGCTGTGGCAGTTTCCAGACTTATCAAGCCATAAGAAACAAGGACTAAGTAAAAGGTCAGTGGATCTCAGCTAAATTTGGAGGAGAAAAGTGGTCTGGCCAAACTGCCTCCAGGGCAAGAAAGCAGCAGAAGCAGTGACCCTGCAGCCACCTCCATGTGGCTGCTGCAGAGCTCCCGGCCTGCAGACTGCAGGGGGCCAAGTGATTGTTCAGTGGCTAAGTGCTCTTGGGTTCAGCGACCTGGATCTGGATCGTGGTCTTGGGTAGTGGTCCTGGGGTGTGTTTTCAGCTGGTGGGGGCTACAGCAGCCACCTAATACCTCTGGCAGCTGTGAAAACCCCAGCGATTTAGGACAAAGCTTTCCGCCTTGGAAGCAGAGTTCCACAGAGCTAAAAAATCAAATAATTCACTGGCTACATGAGCAGGCAAAGGAAGCAAAGTAAGAACAGCAACCAAACTCTAGAATCCTTTTGGGGGGACAAAAAGGATCAAAGTATGGAACGGGAGAAAGACAACACAGTCAGAACTCCCACACCAAAAGCTTCCAAGAAACATGAAGACTTCCTAAAAGCCATAGATCAGCTTAAGAAGGATTTTGAAAACCAAGTGAGAGGAGTGAAAGAAAAATTGGGAAGAGAAATGAGAATGATGCCAGAAAATCATGAAAAGAAAATCAACAACCTGACTGAAGAAAATAACACCTTAAAAAATAGATTAACTCAAATGGCAGAAGAGGCCCAAAAAGCTAATGAGGACAAGAATGCCTTAAAAAGTCTAATTTGCCAGATGGAAAAAGAATCTCAAAAGCTCACTGAGGAGAATAATTCCCTCAGAATTAGAGTGGAGCAAATGGAAGCAAATGACTTTACAAGAAATCAAGATATTATTAAACAGATCCAAACAAATGAAAATAAAACGAGATATAAGTGTTTTGTAAACCTTAAAATTCTGTATAAATGCTAACTGCTATTGTTCATCCTTCATGCTTCATCAGCATTGGTTCTTAAGAGTTGTTACTGGTCCCTGTATTTATCAGAGTTCTTCAGTCATTCTTGAGTCTTCCATGGTCCCATTTAGGCTACTGGATCTGGTTGTATGTCTTTCCACAATCTCAGCGAAAGACTATGCCTTAGTCATCTTATACTTGAACAAATACAGGTATAAGATGATTCCTTACGAGATTCAATACCTTCAACCTTTTCTCTTCCCAACTTAGCCGTTTTAGTTAAAGTAAAAATTTCAGCCTACTGATATATGCCTTCCTTTTATCTATGATTGTTTCATCCTTCAAAACTTTGGTGCCAACTCCTCTGTGAAGCCTTCCTTGTTTCCTATCCCTGATCAAAGTCTCTTTAAATCTCTCTAGAGAAGCATTTTAGATTTTTCCTTTGCCCTCAACCCTGATGTATCATACTTACTTGTGTACATGTCATATCTGTCCCTTCCTCTCTATCTCACAACACCCGTATGTGCTCCTTGAAGACAGCCGTAAACACATATACAAACATATCAAACTCAACTTTATTTAACCTTTGTGCCTTGTTTAATGCCTCAGGTGGTTGAAGTTTTTAATATATGTTAAACTGAGTTGAATAGTGTTAGTGAGACTTTGCTTATGTTAAATCTTTTCTTCATGTTTTTATTGATGTTTTCTATTTTTTATATCATCATAGTTATTCCCAGTATTCCTCCCCTCCCAAGAGAGCCATCCCATATGATAAATAGCATTTTTTTTAAAGAGGAAAGAAAAAGGGGAGGCTAAGTGGTACAGTGATTAGAGTGCCAAGTTCTGGAGTCAAGGGGACCTGTGTTCAAATCAGACCTCAGACACTTAACACAAAAAGTAGCTGTGTGACTTTGGGCAAGTCACTTAACCCCAGTTGCCCTACCTTCCCCCTCTTCCCCCCCAAAAAAGGAAAGAAAAAGCACATTCAATTGATACATTGAAAAAACTCTAAAACATACATAGTATGTAACACCTGTGGACCTCTCTTCTCCATGAAGAGGTAGAGTCTTTTCATTCATATCATGCTTGATCTCTAAAATTTTGTTCCATTTACTTTTGTTTTTTGTGTGTATGCAATTGTTCTTCCCACTTACATTTTACAATTTTTGTGTTTATTGTTTTCTTGGCTCTACTTAATTCACTTTGTATCAATTCATGTAGATCTTTCTATGCTTTTCTATATTCATTACACACCATTTTTTGCAACATAGTTATATTCCATTACATTCAAGTACCACAATTTATTTAGCCGTTCCATAGTTGGGCATCTAAGAGTGGATTTCCAGTTCTTTGCAATCACAAAGAAAAATGCTTCTGTAACTATTTTGACGTATATGGGAACTTTCCTCTTATTGATGACTTCTTTGGTGTATAAGCCCCAAAATGGAATCTCTAGGTCAAAGGGTTAGTCTGTTTTAGTCACTTTGCAAAATTCCAAATGACTTTACAAAATGATTGTACTATTTCACAGTTCCACCGGCAATGTATTAGTAGGCCTATCATCCCACAACCCCTCAAACATTCACTATTGTAATTTTTTGTCATCTTTGCAAATTTGTGGTATGTGAGGTAAAAACTCAAGAGTTGTTTTGTTGCGTTTCTCTTAATAGTGATTTCGAGCATTTTTTCATATGGTTGTTTTGAGAACTGTTTGTATCCTTTAACTGTTTATCAATTGGGGAATAGCTATCAGTTTTAATATATGTTAATGTAACTTGGTACCAAATTAAATCTTTAAAGAACAAATCTCTTAGTATCAGTGACATAGTATCATTAGAAACCTAGCAGTTACTGGATATTAAGACTTCAAATGAAAAAAATAAATAATAAATAAAAAATAAAAAAAATTTTAGAAAGACTTCAAATGTATCAGTGACCCTTTAATAAAAGGATTTGTTCTGTAAAACTTGGACTCAGTCAAAAGTCCATACCCAAGGACCTAGAAGGTCACATGTGACCTCAAGGCCACAGTTTCCTCACCCCTGCTGGACATTCTCCTATTAATGGATCTTATTATTACAGTTGTTTCCTGGGTAACTAAGTGTAATGTGTTGTGGTTTTGTTTTTGTTTTTTTAATTAATCTTTTATTTATTTGTTTTTAGTTTTCAACATTCATTTCCATAAGATTTTGAGTTACAGATTTTCTCCCTGTCTTTCCCCCTAACCCCCACGCCAAAATAGCAAGCATATGGTATACCCCTTCCCCCAGTCTGCTCTCTCTTATATCCTTCCCCATTCCCCCTAACTTTCTAGCAGTGCAAGATAGGTTTCTGTACCCCAGTGCCTATATATCTTATTTCCCAGTTACATGTAAAAAACATTTTTTTAACATTTGTTTTTAAAACTCTGATTTCCAGATTCTTTCCCTTCTTCCCTCCTTACCCACCCGCCCTGGGAAGACAGGCAATTCAATATAGGTTGCACATGTGTAGTTACACAAAATGTTTCCATAGTAGTTATATTGGGAAAGACTTTCTATATTTCCCTCCATCCTATCCTGCCCCCCACTTATTCTATTTTCTACTTTGACCCTGTCCCTTTTCAAAAGTGTTTGCTTCTAATTACCCTCTCTCCCAGTCTGCCCTCCCTTCTGTCTTCCCAGGGATCTCTTTGCCCTTTGGCATATATCGTCTAACAGTTTCATAAATTAATTGAAATTATAAGATTATTTTCTATTATAATTGCTAATGACATGTTACTGGGAGGAATGGCTAAACTTTTGGATGACTGAATTACAGTCCAACAAGGCCTTGACAGGCTAGAATAGAATAAATTTAAAATTGTGTTTTTTCCTATTAAATTTTGAGTCATTATAATAGACCGTAATAATATAGTGTCCAAAATAAAGCTAATGATAGTCCTTACATATACATGCACGCGCACACACACACACACACACACACACACACACGCGCGCACACACACACACACACACACACACAGTCTGGGATAGTGTGTTGAGTTCATTTCTAAATGCCACATTTTAAGAAGGACATTGGTAGCCTGGAACTTGTCCAGTTGGGTGGAATAGGTATGGCAGAGATTATGAGGGGACAGGGACAGCTCTACTCCCCTTTTCAGCCTGAAGAAACTATGGAAGCTGAGACCTTCATTCCTTCTCCCAAATGAATTTGGGCCCCAGCTCTTTGAGGGGGGAATGATAGAATCTGAATAAAGCTGCCCCCAGCCCCAATATTCTAACTTCATTATAGGCCTGGCCCCACTGATTGGGCCCACCTAACTATCTTAACCAGACAGGACTACAATAGCTAGCCAGTTGGAGGATAGAATGACCAGAATGTTTAACCACTGAAGCATAGATGGGACCCCTCCTCCATTACCTCATCACTTAAGAAACTCCTCCTGCCTTTTTACTATTAATAATATTACTCAGAGTGTAGCACAGGGACCAAGTCAAGATGGCAGCTTAAAAGCAGGAGAACTCCGTGGCTCCCCCCATAACCACCTCAAATACCTATAAAATATGACTCTAAACAAATTTTAGAGCTCCAGAACCCATAAAATTACAGAGTAACAAAGCTCCCGCTGAAGGCAGCCCGGCAGCCTGACGGAAAAGGGTTCATCACAGCACGCTGGGAACCCAGACCATCACTGCAGGAACCCACGGCTGGAGCCCTAGGGCAGCCAGAACAAGCCGTTCTGGCTGCAGTGGCTGGAGCTTTCAAGAGAGTGGATCACTCAGCAGCTGTGGCAGTTTCCAGAATTATCAAACCATAAGAAACAAGGACTAAGTGAAAGGTCAGTGGAACTCTGCTAAATTTGGGGAAGTGAGTCTGGCCGTCTGCCTCCAGGGCAAGAGGCAGCAGGCAGCGGCCCTGCAACCGCCTCCATGTGTCTGCTTCAGAGCTCCCAGCCTGCAGATTGCAGGGGGGCCAAGCGACCATTCAGAGGCTAAGTGCTCTTGCCTTAACCTGCCTGGATCTGGATTGTGGTCTTGGATGGTGGTCCTGAAGTACGTGACCAGTGAACGAAAGCTGGTAGGGGCTGTAGAGACAGAGGCCTCCCAGCTGCAAAAACCTCAGTGATTTGGGAAAAGTTCTCCCCTCTGGAAGCAGAGTTCTACTGTGGCAAAGAGTTAATTCGCTGTCAACATGAGCAGGCAAAGGAAGCAAAGCAAGCACAGAAATCCAACTTTAGATTCCTTTTTTGGAGACAAAAAGGATCAAAGCGTGGAACAGGAGGAAGACAACACAGTCAGAACTCCTGCACCAAATGCTTTCAAGAAAAATATGAACTTATTATAGGCCATAGAGGAGCTTAAGAATGATTTTGAAAACCAAATAAGAGAAGTGGAGGAAAAATTGGGAAGAGAAATGAGAATGATGCAAGAAAATCATGAAAAGAGAGTCAACAACCTGACTGAAGAAAACATCTTAAAAAATAGATTAACTCAAATGGCAAAAGAGGCCCAAAAAGCCAGTGAGGAGAAGAATGCCTTCAAAAGTTAAATTTGCCAGATGGAAAAAGAATCTCAAAAGCTTTCTGAAGAGAAT